>CM053029.1:31530922-31716203 GCA_028564925.1 Lithobates sylvaticus | reverse complement strand
TGCTCGCCAGCAGGATTTTTCCAGAGTTTCTCCCATCCTTTGGAACTCCCTACCCCAATCTGTCTTTTAGTAGTAATGGCGGTGATCAGCGTTTTTTAGCAGGACAAAAATAGAGCTTTTTTTTGTGGTATTTGGTCACTTCTGCGTTTTTTATTTTTTGCGCTATAAACAAAAAAAGACCAACAATTTTGAAAGAAAATAACAATATTTTTTTACTTCCTGCTATAAAACATTCCCAATAAAAAAAATAAAATTTCTTCATCAATTTAGGCCAATATGTATTCTGCTACATATTTTTGGTAAAATAAAATCCCAATAATCGAATATTGATTGGTTTGTGCAAAAGTTATAGTGCCTACAAACTATGAGATATTTTTATGTCATTTTATTTTCTTTTTTTACTAATAATGGCGGTGATCAGCGATTTTTAGGGGGACTGCGACATTGCAGCGGACAAATCAGACACTAGAGCCTCGTACACATTATCCGATTGTTGGCAGGGGATTGTCTGATGACAGACTGTTGTACTAAAATGTGACCGTTAGTACGCTCCTTTTGACAATTGTTGTCCAACTTTCGGCCAACAAATGATGGATGACAGGCTAGTAAATTTTTGGCGGACACCGGTTTGATGTCAGATTGTCTGATGGTCAGTACACAAGTCCATCACACAAAAGTCAAAAGTACAAACACACATGCTTCGAATCAATGCTCACCAAACATGTAATTAGCAGAAGGGGCCCAAAGGGTGGCGCTAAAGAGCTGAAATTCCTCGTAATACGGCACTACGTTCGTGTTTGTGGCATGAAAATTGTGTACCGTTAGTATTCAAGACAAAATCCAGACACACCCCCCTTGGACAAAAATCAGATGCTCAGTAGGAGAAAGTGGCCACTCTCACCAGGGATTAATACATCAATGGGCCTACATAGAGATTATCAAAACTCTCCTAACAATCTCTCCATCACAAAGGACCCAACCAAGGCTCCTAATTCTTGTCCAATTTTTTAGGTTTTCTCCGCATCCAATTTGCATAGCAGGAGATTGTGACTGGCTTTCTATGGAGCCGGTTCACACATCTCCGGAGAGTCTCCGGTGCGAATTGCACAGGAGTCCTGTGCGTCTTTTGGTCCGTTTCAGCTCCGAGTTCAGCCAAAAATTCAGACCGAAATCGGACCTGAACCCGGTGAATTGGAGACAAATTGGAGAGGCACCGGACTCCTGCTGTGAGCTGCTCCGTGATCTAGTGTGAACCCAACAGAGGGTTTTGTTTGCGCACATTTGCAAACATATGAGTAAGCCACAGTGTCCACACCAAGAGACCTCTGTATATACTGTGGTCCTGACTCTAAATTTCCAGAGCCTTCATAGTAGGAGCACATATAAAAATGTCAAGATTAAGGGCAGGTTCGCCTGGGGGGAGCTCATCCCTCCTAAAAGGCAGAGAGACGCATCTGACACTCAGCAAGAGCATAATGGCAAAGAAGGCAGCCAGTACCTGCCTGCCCCAATTCATTAAACTGCAAAAAAAGAGTGACAACCACCCCATCCTCTAACTGACCTTTGCAGCAAGGTGCACATGGAAGGGCAATGCACATCACAAACAAAGGATTACCCAGCACACCTACCAGCCAGCCCACAAAACAATCAAACTGGCCTAACAGGTTACATTATAAACAGGGTTTTTTTTTTGCACACACAAATTTACAAATATACGCGTAAGCCGCAGTGACCACGCCAAGTAGGGTTGCCACCTGTCTGGGATTCACCCGGACAGTTTGGGTTTGAAGTCATGCATCTGGGTTTCAGACTGCCTGAAACCGGACACATTATTCAGACTGGACTATGGCAGGGTTGCTGGCTGCAGTTGTCTAAGCTGAGACTGCCTGTTACACTCTCTTTCACACTGCCCAAAGTTAGCACTAACAATCCCCCCCCACACACACACACAGACGGGAGAGGAGAGAGTGCTCAATCTGCTCCTCTTCCTCCTACCCCTACCCCCTCAGTGTCTGTCCACACTTCAATCTCTGGCGCTTTTCCTCAGAAAAGGAAAGTGAGGGCAAGAATTTAAAATTCCAGCAGCCTCAGACACATCTGGATGAGAGGTGCTGACTGCCAAGGGGTGAGTGAGCTCACCATCCATCCCTGTCTGTGACTCAAGTCTCCCCCCTTCTCTCTCCTGCCTCTGAGTACACTAAGGTAAATCAGGGTTCTCAGAGCACCCCTTACATCAGAGTTCCTCTTTACACCAAAGGCCCCAGTGTTCCCCCTTACATCAGAGTCCTCTCCGTACATCAGAGTGCTCAGTGTTCCCCCTTAAATCAGGGTTCCCAGAGCATCCCTTATGTTAGCGTCCCCATAGTTCTCCCTTACATCAGAGTCTACAGAGTCCCCCCTTATAGTGTAAAGGAACCCTGCGGATTCAGATGTAAAAGGGGAACTCTGCGGATTCAGATGTAAAAGGGGGACTCTGCGGATTCAGATGTAAAAGGGGGACTCTGCGGATTCAGATGTAAAAGGGGGACTCTGCGGATTCAGATGTAAAAGGGGGACTCTGCGGATTCAGATGTAAAAGGGGGACTCTGCGGATTCAGATGTAAAAGGGGGACTTGTTATTAACTTCATATGATTAGAAATGTTATTTAACAGCAAAATATATGTATAGTTTATACTATAAAAAATGTATGTCATTTAAAAAAAAAAATTTCCCTTTAAGAGCTATGGGAGGAAGTGACGTTTTGACGTCGCTTCCGCCCTGCAGTGATATGGAGAAGGGTGGGGGCCATCTTCCCCTCACTCATCTCCATACCTAACATGGAGACGAACCCGACCGCCTCCATCACTACCGACGGCTCCGGTAAGCGGCGGAGGGCACCATAGCACGGCAGGAGGGGGGGCCCTCTCCCACCGCTGATAAAAGCGATCTTGTTGCGAATCTGCCGCAGAGACCACTTTTATCGGAAAGCGGACACCTGACTCTTGAAGAGGATGCCGGGGTTATGGTAGGTAGCTGCTGCCATAACAACATTATTCCTCTTCATAGTAGCAGCGTAAAAAACGACGGCGGGCGGTCCGGAAGTGGTTAAGATACTGGATTAAACACCAGTGTAGAAAACTAAATTGGTAAAATAGAACAAAATATAACAAAGTAAAACAAAGTGAAAGATAAAAAAGAATGACTATGCGAGTCATATGTATTCTTAAATAGATAAAAATTTAAGTTGTAAAGATGCTTAAGATGATCCCATAGAATATAACAAAATAAATGTATGTAAAATCAATAAAATGGTAATTACAGGAGAACCCTGCATAACCGCTGATATATATGAAAGACTATATTGCAAGTGTATGATATGTAAATGAGGGGCTACAATGAGGAACTGATAAGGCAAAAAAATGCGTGCACAGACTGCAGTGTCCTGGCTGTTGCGCATTTGCGTGTGTTCAAGCGCACGGAAACTCGTCTGGCGCAACCATAACGGTTACTGACGGAATTGCCCAAAACATGGCCATTTCTCTGACAGCATAGCAGTGTTTCATACCGTAGAGTCAATGTAATCACAGGCAAGCAGCGCAAGTTAATAGTCATCCGAAAATTAGCACTAGCAAGTTAACCTACCTTAGATACCTGTACCGCAAATGGATCATACCACAACAAAGCATCAATAAACAGTGAGCTCAGCCTGCAGGGCCAGGCCCTGCGTTAGTAGGAAAGGGCTCAGTATCACCTGTTATCAGCCTAAGCTAGGGTGACCAGACATCAGGGGACAGTCCCCGGATTGAGGACACTGTCCCCGGAGCCCATCTGTCCTCGGTTTTGTCCCCGAATTCAGGGACGATCCTGAGCGGGTGCACCATGAGCTGGTACAGGGAGGGTGGCACCCAGGGCCAGTCCTATCATGGGTCCCACAAGGGTGTTTCGTACAGGGAGGAGGCGAGGGTCACTGGATTATACAGAGCGGGAATCTCCCGCTTACTCAGCTGTCGGGTGAAGTCCCACCTCCTGGGCCGGCTCCTATGATAAGGCAGCACACTGGTGATATCTATCATATGAGGCGGGACTTTGCCTGAGGACAGCAGCCATGTGGGGTAAACAGGAGATTCCTGCTCTGTATAATCCGTCTCCTCTCCTCGCACGCTATGCACTGATCACAGGTAAGGCTGGGATGCTGGGCACTGAACAGGTTGTGCTTTAAAATACATGGTTTTCCCTTTTATGAACAAGAATATAATGACGCTATGGGGTTGGGCTGGTATAATAATGCTATGGTGCTGGTATAAAATGATTTTCAGAAATAACGTATATATCATACAATCAATCTATAAACACATACCACATACACTGCATATATTATTTGAGGAAAATATGCTTATAAAATAGTTTACCATTTGCCAATTCAAAAAAAAAAAAATGTCCCTGGATTTCATTTTAAAAATCTAGTCACCTTAGCCTAAGCATTAGCAATACTGTAGACACAGACTTCCACCTGTGAAACATTAGTAAACAGAGTGGCACTACTTGAACCTGTGCGGCTTGGCCAGAAGCGTCCGGCAAGGTGAGGGAAAAATAAAAAATAAATCCTGCTTTCAGCAGTAGCATAACCGGCTGTAGCAGTGACGAAAAAAATAGAATGCTGCAGGCAGGGAGGAGACTTATATAGTATAACAGGTCCTGGAATAGGGCAGGGGGCGGAGCCCACCCATACGTATATGCTGTCATGCTGTGTCAGGAATATTTTATATTTTAAATTGTTAGTCTTTTTTTGTTTATAGCGCAAAAAATGTAAAAAGCGGACGAGATCAAATACCATCTAAATTGATGAAGAAATAAAAAATTTTATTGGATATGTTTTATAGCAGAAAGTAAAAAATACTTTTTTTTTTTTTGTCTTTTTTTCAAAATTGTCTGTCTTTTTTGTTTATAGCAGATGTGATCAAATACCACCAAAAGAAAGCTCTATTTGTGGGAAAAAAATTACATCAATTTGTTTTGGGTACAGCGCCACACGGCAATTGTCAGTTAAAGTAACACAGTGCCGTATTGCAAAAAGTACAGCTTCTGAAGGTCAAGTGGGTAAAAGACTGGTCACAATAAAAATAAAAATATAAAAAATAAAAACCTTTACTTCTTTTTTTCTGTAGACTACATAGAAGGGAAAAAAAAACAACGTTTGCAAGACAAATATTGCAAGTAAACCTAAAAGCCGTCTAGAAGAATAATGACTTTGTATTACTTTGTTATATAAGTAATGAGAAAAAAAGTTATTGTTGAATAAACAGGGGGACATTAGAAAAAAAATGTAAAATGTTCTGCTCCCGAAGGAGCATAAAAGCACCAGAGCTAAAATGGTTAATAGACAGTTATTTCAATGGAAACTATTCTGATTTAAGATAAAATAAAATCTGATCATAGCGTGCTTTCAGCAATCACATGACATGAAGAAGTTTCTAGTTGTTATTCTGATAAATCAAAAAATATATTTCTGTTGCCTCATACTAAATAATTCTTTGTGCTCAGACATCTTCGTGGAACCATCTTCCCCTCACATCCTGTATCTTTATTGGCCTTGTCCACAGACCAAACTATCATCCCACCAGTTACCACCTTTGCTGACATATGATGGGGGATCTTTCTTAACTACTTCATCCCCGGAAGGTTTTACACCCCTTCATGACCAGGCCATTTTTTGCGATATGGCCTTAACTGACAATTCCGCGGTCGTGCGACGTTGTACCCAAACAACATTAATGTCCTTTTTTCCCCACAAATAGAGCTTTCTTTTGGTGGTATTTGATCACCTCTGCGGTTTTTATTTTTTGTGTTATAAACAAAAAAACACCAACAATTTTGAAAAAAAATAAATATATATATTTTTACACAGTTGGATAAAGCTGCGCCAATGTAAAAAGAAAATAAACATATAAAGAATGTGTAAGACATGATAAACATATTAAACTTATAAAACTTTCATGCAGAACAGTCCAGATAGAAATGAATCAGTCCAGAGCAATTCCTCTAAGCGTCAGACAAGGGGTAAATTAAATCCACCAATCCAGTATATTCAAATATAACACCTCCGTGCTCGTGCTAAAGGCATCCACTGTGACATGAAAAAAACGGTGCTTTATCCCGACCACCTGATGAGTGGGAGGCTTACCAGAAGGTATAGGTAATCAAGCATTGGATAAGAGCTTGTAGTATATCCAGTAGACCAGCGTTGGTGGGGTTAACGGCCACTCCAGGGAAAGAAACAATCCAAATGCAAACAGGGAAGGAGGGGATGAATCCGTCCTGGGAACCGTTCACAGACTAGATAGCCAAATCCTAATATAATCCTCCGTTTGGGGAGAAAGCACAAAAGGGGCCACCCATAGTGTAATACTGGTAATAATTAGTTTAATAAAAACGGATTAAAAATAACTTACATCAAAGATGAGAAATTAGGGCAACAAAGATGACAATATAAACACTGCCGGCCGGTCAGTGTAATCCCGTCCCTTGATCGAATGTTTGTCTGTAGTGGTGGCGTCGCTGCGTGCCTTCCCATTTTTTCTCCCAAGCGCGGCTTACCTTTTTCCATATATATTTTTACTTTCTGCTATAAAACATATCCAATAAAAAAATGTTAACATTTAAATTTCTTCATCAATTTAAGTGGTATTTGATCATGTCTGCTTTTTGTTTTGTTTTTTTTGCGCTATACAACAAAAAGAAGACTAACAATTAAAAAAAAAAGAAAAAAAGCAATATTTTTTACTTTCTGCTATAAAACATATCCAGTTTATCTCCACATTTTAAATTTTTGCGCTATAAACAACAACAACAAAAAAAAAAAGCAGACAATTTTGAAAAAAGAAAACCCAATATTTTTTTACTTTCTGCTATTAAACATATCCAATAAAATGTCTTCATCAATTTAGGTAGTATTTGATCACATCTGCTTTTTTTTTGTTTTGTTTTGTTCTGTAAACAAAAAAAGACTAACGATTAACACATATAACACATCCAATAAAAATTTTTTAAAAAATATAGGCCAATATGATGCAGTCATGTTTTTACTATTCTGGATACATCATGTCATACCATTTTTTCACTGTGATGTTTGTTTTTGTTTTATTATTGTCCATACCTAAATTATGAGCTGGTTTTATCTTTATAGTCATGATCTCCTGCTCTCTTGCTGTGTCTTGTAGTATATTTTTGGTGTGAGAAGTTCATTCTGTCAGCCATGTGTTCCTCCTATGCAATCCCGACTGATTCATTGGCAATAATACCCCCACCCAACTCAGTATAAATGTAGGCCTTTTTCTAGGGGTTGCCCAGGCAGGGATTGCATTGGCAACTATCATCTTGGATAAAGTATTCATATTGGATTAAGTATTACACTTTGGCTCAGCACTTCAGCGAATGCACAAAGAGAGGATCTACAACAGACTACTGCAACACACTAAACAGACTACAGGTGACCTGATTCCCCATAGAACATCTCTCATCCAGTCTGCGTCTCAATCTCACCACTCTGTTTCATACACTCCCTACTTTTCCTTCTCACAGTTGCATCCTCTTTCCTTAAGCCTGGGTTCAGACTAGTGCGGTGCGAATTGAAGGCCCTGCTTGACTGCGCAGTGAAATGCCGGCTGTTCTGCGGATTGTACGCGTTTTAGGTGTGAATCAGCTGCGAATTCATTAGTAACCCTTCCTGCCTAATTTGAGTTGCTAATTTTGTGCTGAGCAAGCTTTTTGGCTGATTGTCTGGCTGCTTATAAAACCTGGTAGGTCTGTGTACACTTCCTGGTTGCCCAGCAGTCTGTACCTGTGTTTTGTGTGTTTCTTTGCAAGATGTGTGCTGCTCTGCCAATGATAATGCCAACTGTTGTTGCTGCAACAGCAGCAATCTTGCTGGAAGAAGAAAATAGAAGAAGGATGCGGAGAAGAAGAAGATACTGGGTTCATCCCATCATTGCAAATCATGAAGAAAGAGGCCAGTTCATGATCTTGTATGGGCACCTCCGTGGGCATGAAGAGAAATTTTTCAATTTCACCCGCATGTCAATTAGTAGGTGAGTACTGTTTCTGCCAAACCATACTTAATTTGTAGCCATTGATGTATAGTGTGTTTTATATTTGCAAGACACAAGTCCATCCAGTCTAACCTATGTGTGATTATGTCATTTTAAGATTATTGTAACTAATAAGCCTTGTCCCCCCCCCCCCCCAAAATCCAAACTGTACATTATTTCAGCATGCAGCCTCAAGGGCACAAAATGAGCGTCAGCTAGCACCCCCTCCTGGTGTAAGCCAGGTCATATTCCCTTTTTTTTTGGATATTTTACCCCCCCAAATACCTTGGCCCAAAATTGCTAGTGACAAGTTGCTTTGTGGGTGGTGGTGATGCCAGGCAGCTTTGTTTAGCATTTTTGGCTCAGACAATTGTTACTGTTAATTTAAAAGGCCAGTGGCTTCTTCTTTGTTGAAATGAGGACCCATATGCAATTTTTTTTTCCTGTCACTTATTTAGCCATAATTATATTGGAACTAAGGATGCCTGCCTTGTTACCCTAAATAATGTCCTTAACCACTTACCTTACTCTTTTTTTTACAGTATGCCCAAATGTTTTTCCCACCTGTATTTATGAATTTATTTATTTTTTACTCAGTTTTGACGAATTGCTGGGCTTAATCTCCCCTCGCTTGCAGCGTCAGAACACAAGCTTCAGACCAAGTATCCAGCCTGCTGAAAGATTATTGATCACATTAAGGTAATTATCATCACTCATGCCATTTGTCATGCGTTATATTGACCATGTTTTTTGTATTTTTTATGTTTTTTTTACCTGGGTATTTTTAAAAATATGACGGCACAAAAAATGTAGGAATAATTATTTATTCACGTATCATAAAATATGATAAAAATATAAACTTTACCCATGTATAAAACATAAATTAACTCTTCAATACCTTAAAAACAAAAAACTTGCCTGTCAGGTAGGCCTCTTCCCTGTTCTATCAAAATGTGTCATGTTGGTCCTTAACCATGAACAGACCTCATCACAGATTCTGATATGTTTTTTGGAAAGGGGCCTCATAGGAGTATTGAGTTGCGGAAGCTGGGTCATCACTGGCAGTGTGGGGAGCAAGCCTAGCCTTCCCATGTTGACTTTGCCCATATATACCCTGAGTTTGGGGGGGGGGGGCTAATTAAAGGAAGTGGGGATGGGATGGGATAGGGAAAGTTACTGTGTGGCCCTTCATATCTGGAGATTGGCTTGTCATAACTTGAGTGATATGATGGTGGATTATAGGGGTAAGGATGGTGTTGCTGCTCAGGGTAGTGCGTGTATCTTGGGTAGTGATGGGGAGGTCTTGGTTGGGGCACATTTGGGTAGTTAAAAGCAGGTTCCTGCTGTGGCTGGGAGAAGGAGTGCATCATTTTTTCTATATTTTTCCGCATTTCATAGTACCGCTCTGGGGGTACCTTTTCAATTAGTGGTACAAAACTGAGCGCCAGGATTGTATCGGGACATAAAAATGCATCCACCTTTGCGGTCATGTTTTTTAACATGTCTAATAAGCGCTCACTTAGGTCAGGTTGGGATAGTGCTGGGCGCCTCCGTGGCACTTTGCCTGGCTGACCAATGTGTGCAGGAGCAGAGGATGGCCCAGGGACAGCCTCCTCTGCCCCTGAACATTGTTCTTCTGGATTAGTTTCCCAGAGACTGGAAGATGTTTGGATTAGTGCTAAATCCTCTGTGTCTTCTGGAATATCAATGGGTGCTTCCTCCTCTGTTTGTTGTTCTTGTTCTTCCTCCAAAACATCTTGCTCCTCCCAACTAGATTCTGTCCTGTTTTATATTGTAAAAATGTAAAAAAATTAACTAGGCATATTGATGATTACCAGATTGTGTGTTACATAGATGATGTACATGAAAACTTACTCCCTCATCTCCACAATGGGTTGTAGAAACTCCAAGTCCCTGGCATACATATAGGGTACCCTAGGCACTGCCCCGAGCCACTCCTTGTTTCTCTGAGGTGCCGCATATATTTTCTGTAAGCATCACGCATGCTACGCCATCTTGTCTGTAAGTAGTGCACTGAAAAATAAAGAACAACATAATGACATTTTTTTTTTTTTTTTAGGTACTTAGCAACAGGAAATTCCTTTGGAAGTTTGCACTATGAATTCAAGGTTGGAAAAATAGGATTTTTTGTACTCACCGTAAAATCCTTTTCTCTGTAGTTCACCGACTGACACAGCTCCTCTCTTAGACCATTGGGTTGTTATGCCACCTTCAGGAGAAGACTAGGCATTACATGTTAACATGTGATAATAAAACTAGAACTTTCTAGTTCAGCCCAAGGGGCGGTCCCTTAGGTAACAACCCCACAGCATGCTACTGCAGCCTCAGTACGTCAACAAGCAGTATAACGTAGACAAAAATAGGAGGGGCGGGTGCTGTGTCAGTCGGTGAACTACAGAGAAAAGGATTTTACGGTGAGTACAAAAAATCCTATTTTCTCTTACGTTCACCGACTGACACAGCTCCTCTCTTAGACCATTGGGACGTCCCCAAGTAGTGCCAAAACGAGGGGTGGGAAAACAGCATAAAAACTTCACCCACCATGGCATGTGGGAACTAGTATAACTTTACCCACAAAAAACAACAGCGTGTGGGAACCAAAACACTTTGTTTATTTTTTTGTTTTTTTCGTGGGTAACAGAGTGCTCCTCAACTGGGAGTCACTACCTTCAAACCGCCTCAGAACTGCGGTAACAAATGCAACAGTGCATTTACTTAAGGTACTGTGTTTTTACCAAAAAAAAAAAACAGGAAAAAATGTAAGTGTAATTGCAATTATACGGCCGCCTGCAAAACTTTGCTGCCAAAACAGGCATCAGCCGATGCACTGACACCTACCTTTTTTGAAAAGGTGTGAACAGACGACCAAGTCGCCGCTTTACACACTTGAGCGACAGACGCTTGATGTCGGAAGGCCCAAAACGTTCCGATTGCCCTTGTGGAGTGGGCTGTGACTAGACATGGGAACTGTCAAAAAATTTGTTTCGTGGCCAAGATGGCGATCTGAGAGGAAGCAGGATCCGGAGCTCTGCTGGCTACTACAGTTACGAATCGTTACGAATCGTTACGAATAGTTCGAATCGTTAGTAAATCCAACTACAATATCGAATTTCAACTAATTTGAACGAAATTGGGGGCGTGGCCAAGATGGCGATCTGAGAGGAAGCAGGATCCGGAGCTCTGCTGGCTAAATACATTAATCCTGACTCCTAACCAACATTATAGCCGCCGAAACCACCTGGTGCAAGCCGAATGCCATACCGGACCCGGCGCAGTGCAAAAAAACTGCGTTTCCCGCAAGGAGCGGGGGATTTACCGGCTCCAGCGCCCCGGCACGTGGTGGCGTCCTCCCCGCAAAGAGGCAACATGGCGTCCCAGACAGACCCAGAAGACAAGGCCGCGGAAGCTCAGGTCGGCTTCCAGGAGGTCATGGCGGCGATCGCTTCTTGTCAGGCCGCCCTGACCAACAAGATCGAGGCGGTACAGATGGAGGTTGGATTAGTCCGGCAGGACCTGGACAAGCTCCGGTCCCGGGTCTCTGAGGTGGAACATCGTGTGGGGCTGACGGAGGACCTGGTGGGGGAGCACGCCGCGTCTATCCGATCCTTGCAGACAAAAGTCAAAGCCCTGGAATATAAAGTGGACGATGCCGAGAACCGGAACCGGAGGAACAACCTCCGGATCGTTGGCCTACCGGAGGGAGTGGAAGGGAAAAATCCTACCCAGTTTGTGGAGGAGCTGCTGCGGGCCGTCCTCCCATCCGCGCAGTTCTCCCCTTATTTCACCGTGGAGAGAGCACACCGGATCCCTCCTGTCCCTGGTCCACCTGGATCCCATCCCCGCACTATGATCTACCGAATGCTGAACTTCAGGGACAGGGATGAAACTCTCCGAGCGGCCCGCAGAGAGGGCGAAGTGAAGTACCAAAACACTAAATTAATGTTTTTCCCTGACTATTCCCTGGAGACGCAGAAACAGCGCAGATCGTTCGACCAGGTTAAAGCAGAATTAAGATCCCGCAACCTCAAATACAGTATCCTCTTCCCTGCTAAACTGAGGGTCCAGATGGGAGACTCGGTTAAATTTTTTACCGCACCACGTGAGGCGGCAGCATGGCTCGAATCTTTGCCTCCTGCCCGCTAGGTACGCTGCTGTGGAACACCATGGATAATGACATTGTTTTTCTTTTTTCTTTTTTTTTCGTTCAAGCTGCCTTACTCTACCACTGTTCTACCATGCCGCCTTGGTGACTGCACTGAATGCTGATACCGGATGCAACACCAAACCAAATACCCCTGTGTCGCGGTACTACCTCGCTACTGCCGGAGTGCGGTGCTACTGGAGCTGCCTGACTCACGCGGCTCCCACAAATACGCAGTGCACGATCTCTGGATGACCCACCTGGCACTCGCGGTAGTGGTGACGAGGATCCTTACATCTATTGTCTCACTTGCACCCTCGTTTACCCACGATGAGTCACACGGGAGACCTCAGACCGCAGCTGGAAGGAGGGTACCGGGAGCCAAGCATAGAGATGGAGAGGGTATGTACTGTTATCCCGCTCGCACTGTCATCAATTACACCGCTTGTCCTGCCCGGCCTTATGTGACATTGCTGTGCGGCCTGGCCTGGGCTTCCCCCCCCCCCCTCTATGCTCCCGGTCCGCGGGGTGGCAGCCCCACCAGCCTCCCCCTTCCTGAGGGCTTGCAGCGGCGCTGGGACTGCGCCTCCACTTGACTTAGGGGTCGTGACCAGTACATTATGTGGGAATTCCTCTCCGGAAACGGAGAGGAGGACTGAGATGTCGCTGATCCACACATGGACGGAACTGCAGTGTTGGCGACCCCGGGAATAAGTTAGAACCGGGCTGCATCCTGAAAATGGCGGTAATGACTGCTGCTGCGGCGGCTACTTGACAAGTTGATGTTACTGTAACCAAGTTTCTGAGCCCCTAGATATGACTAGGAGACCACATTTTTTGTTTTTCTGTTCATACCAGCACCTCCGCTGACCTGCAATGAGTGCCTCTCGCCTTGAGCGAATGCCCCCTCTGATTTACAGTTCCAGTTGGGAGTTTTTGGGATCCATGCACCCTCCACGTTCTTGGGGGGTGGGGGGGGGGGGGGGGGAAGTTGTGTCCTCACAGTTCGGGAGGACTGGGTTTGTTAAAATGTTGTGTTTGGAGTCGCTTGCTGAGAAACTATTAATGTATACACTGTCTGCTTATTGTACATTCAGGCCTATGCTAGAGTACTATGCGGGGGACTTTGTGGGGTTTATATTGTCGGTTCTGGGGGGGACCTGTGGACTGAACTCACTTACAACCCCTATAAGCTAAATGAATAATCTATCCATAGTGTCCTGGAACGTCCGGGGATTAAACTCGGCCGTCAAAAGGTCCCTAGTGTTTAAATATCTCCAAAAATTCAACCCCCATATTTGTGTCCTCCAAGAAACACACCTGACAGGTTCGCGAGTGCTTGGCCTGAGGAGGGCATGGGTTGGAACACACCACCACTCAACCTACTCCAATTATGCCAGGGGTGTGAGCATTTTGGTCCATAGGTCCCTCCCTATACAGATGTTGGATGTGCGGATTGACCCTGGGGGCAGGTATGTGATTGTACATGCTTTAATACATAACAAACCTCTGGTCCTGGTAGGGGTATATCTCCCCCCCCCCGGCTGACACCCAAATACTATACGATATCATGCGTGCTGTGCTAGCATTTAATACTACTGAGGTATTTCTCTTCGGGGATTTTAACATGGTTCCCTCGCAGTCAATGGATAGGCTTCACACAGGAACCCGACCAGTGTCCGGGCTACAGAGTTGGGCAGACACATTTTCTCTCACGGATGTTTGGAGATACTTTAACCCAGACGGGAGGGAATTCACGTGTCACTCCACATCATACAGGGCTCTCTCTCGTATAGACTTGGCATACGCCTCCTCTGGGGCTTTGGGCTATGCGAGGGCAGCAAAACACCTCCCCCGGGGGATATCTGACCATGCTCCGTTACATGTCACCATCTCCTTGGCCCCGAACTCGGGGACAAGGTTGTGGCGACTGTCCAGGTTTTGGGCAATTGATGAGAGGCTACAGGAACCGATGGAGGAAGCTATCTGTAACTATTGGGTTAATAATGGGGAACCAGCCAGTGCGACTACGCTATGGGACACCTTCAAGGCATGGACGAGGGGAGAATATATCTCCCAGATATCCGCCCTGAAGAGGGAGGCAGCCAAGTCACTAGAATCTCTGGAAAAGGAGGCAGCTAGGACCGAAGCCAACTATATTCAGGACCCCACAGACGCTAACTATGCAACCTGGCAGGGGACACTTCGTGACCTCTCCACGCATAATATCGACCACACTCATAAGTCCATGCTTTACTCTAAGCAGAAGATCTTTGAGTATGGCAACAAAAACGGGAAATTACTGGCGTGGATAGCAAGAGGACAAACGAATACCACACACATTGCCACTGTTAAGGATGTACGGGGACAACTGTTGACCTCTCCAGAGGACATCAGTGGTAGATTTCTAGAATTTTTCCGGGAACTATACACCTCTAGGGCCAATTATTCCCCTACAGAGCTACGCGATTATCTGGGGGGGGTCCCCTTCCCAACCCTCTCAGAGGAACACAGGGAGGCGCTAGACAACAATATATCACTGGAGGAGGTACAGGCGGCAATTGGGGGTTTGCAGAGTGGGAAAACCCCGGGAGCAGACGGATTGCCCACGGAGTTCTACTCTCAATATGCGGAACTCATCGCTCCTAGAATGACATCCCTATTTGCAGAAATAGCCAAGACCGAGACTCTTCCGGAGTCCATGGAGGAGGCAATAATTGTTTTAATACCCAAACCCGGCAAGGACCCACAAGAATGTAGCTCATACAGACCCATCTCGCTGCTCAATGTGGATGCAAAGGTTCTGGCTAAAATCTTAGCCACTCGCCTGACTGGTGTGATTTCCACCTTGATCCACATTGATCAGACCGGGTTTATGCCGGGTAAGGGCACAGACATCAACATCAGGCGCCTTTTCCTAAATACCTCGATCACTCACGACAACATGGGATCTAGGGTCATTGCCTCTCTCGATGCCGAAAAGGCATTCGACTCTGTGGAGTGGGGGTATCTGTGGGGGGTTCTTGGGTCTTTCGGATTTGGCCCTGCCTTCATCCGGTGGATCCAAGTGCTGTACAGGGCACCTAAAGCCAGGGTGCGCACTAATAACTGCGTGTCCGACCCCTTCACACTGCAGAGGGGTACCAGACAGGGTTGCCCCCTGTCCCCCAGCCTCTTCGCCTTGGCACTGGAGCCCCTGGCAATCTTGGTCCGAGAGGCTCCGGGGGTCAGGGGACTCAAGATTGGTCAGCTAGAGGAAAAAATCTCTCTCTACGCGGACGACACCCTGCTATACTTGAACGATGCTGGTCCATCCCTGGCGGCGGCTCTTGAGCTCTTCGACAGATTTGGCTCACTATCGGGCATTAGAATTAACTGGACTAAGTCCGTACTATTTCCACTTGATGCGGGGGCCCAAAATACATCTATACCCACCCCACTGTTGTGGGTTACGGAATTTAAATATCTGGGGATTCAGGTTGGCAGGGACAATGCACAATATTATACCCTAAACGTCACTCCGCAGGTACGCCTTCTTAAGGATAGGTGCCGTGCCTGGTCCAACCTCCCGCTGAATCTCATAGGACGTATAGCCATTCTCAAAATGATCATGTTGCCCAAATTAAATTATTATTTTCGAAACAGCCCAATATGGATCCCCCCAGCCATCTTCCAGGAAATGGACAAGTATGTCATGTCCTTTCTATGGAACGGGGCTGCCCCGAGGCTGGCGAAGCCCGTACTGCAACTACCGACACAACTGGGGGGCCTTGCCCTCCCAAGCCTACAGGCCTATTACTGGGCAGCAATGCTAGTTACGGTACACTGGTGGTTTGGGGCAAGACGCTCTAATGCGGCTGTTTGCCTAGAGGCAACTGCCCTGGGCTCTTTACAGGACCTGCAAAATTTAGCATATAGAGGCACACGGGCCTATGAGGATCTGCCGGGTCCCACCAGGGCAACTGCTAGAGTTTGGGTGAGGGCCAGACGCAGGTTTGCTCAGCCGCTCTGTTGGTCTCCGGCCCAACCCTTATGGGGAAACCCGAATCTACCACACCTGAGGTCGATACCTGACCCGCAGGTGTGGGCAAGGTTCAACATCAAGACGCTGGGGGACATCCTGCACTCGGATGGCCTGATGTCATTCCCCCAACTGACTGCCAAATTTGACTTACCAGGATGGATGTACTTCCGCTACGTCCAGCTGCGGCATGCTGTCAGGGCTCAGTTCCCTGCTCCACCGGTGTTGCGGCTGGACCCGGTGGAAGATCTGCTAATGGACAAAGACCTTCGAAAACCCCTATCTCTACTATACAATACACTACTGCCTAAAGACCTCCCCAGAATGGGCAGACTATGGGAACACTGGAAAAGAGATATACCTACATTAGAGAGGGAGGACTGGGAGGATTGCTTGGAGCAGGGTCCGAAATTAGTCATAGCAGCAAGCGACAAGCTTATCCAAACAAAATTTCTTCATAGGGTGTACTTCACCCCAGAGCGCTTGGCTAGAATGTACCCAGATAGGGACCCCCTATGCCCACGTTGTAAGATACACCCGGGCACCTACCTGCATATGTTCTGGGACTGTCCCGCACTGTCCACATACTGGACGGATATCTTTGACCAGTTGAATGTGCGCCTGGAGCTGGCGGTTGTCAGGTCCCCAGAGATCGCCTTGCTAGGAATACATGATGATGATCAGCGCTCACATCATACTAAGTTGCTGATCTCGTACCTCCTCTTTTATGCCAAAAAAGAAATACTCTGCCAGTGGACCTCACCATCTCCCCCTGTGGTAGCTACATGGGAGGCTAAGGTCAACGCTGCACTTCCCCTTTACAAAATAACATATACTAATAGGGGATGCCCCTGGAAATACGACAAAGTGTGGATGCCATGGACATCATTTTGAGCTGGTCAGAGGGCAGAGGGGGAGCTTACCCCCCCTGCTCACCCCCCTACTGGGCCCCCCTTAACCCAACTGGCAGCAACAACAGCAGCCATGTTGTGGGCCCGGCTCCTCTCTTTACGTCTCCCCCCCTGTCTTCTCTCTGTTCTCCCCCCTTTCCTTTGCTCCCCAACCTGGTACTCAATCTACCTCTGGCTACCCCCTTAATCTCCACAACTCACTACACCCACTCACTCTCTTTCTCCCTTATCCCTCTCTCCTATCTCTTAATGTTTCTTCCACTGGGACATACTTAATGTATGCTGGTATCTAATGTGATTGAATAAATCTATATGGAGACCTAGTAAACATCCTGTAATGACTTCGCTGTTTTTTCCCACCTGCATAGTAAGTTCTGATGCTAAGTTCTGTGTGTACTGATTGTATTTATTGCTCAAATGTACCTTGTGTTTATGTATGCTGTACAAATTTTTCTCAAATAAAGCACTCCTGTTTGTTAAAAAAAAATGGCGTGGGGTCCCCCTCAAAATCCATACCAACCCTTTATCCGAGCACGCAACCTGGCAGGCCGCAGCCCTCAACATTGGGAGGGTGCTTTGGGGTCCCCCCAAAGCACCTTGTCCCCATGTTGATGAGGACAAGGGCCTCTTCCCCACAACCGTGCCCGGTGGTTGTGGGGGTCTGCGGGCGGGGGGCTTATCGGAATCTGGAAGCCCCCTTTAACAAGGGGACCCCCAGATCCCGCCCCCCCCCCCTGTGTGAAATGGTAAGGGGGTACAAAAGTACCCCTACCATTTCACCAAAAAAGTGGCAAAAATGGTAAAAATGACAGGAGACGGTCTTTGACAATTCCTTTATTAAAATCTTCTTTCTTCTGGTCTTCCTTCCGTCATCTTCTTCCATCGTCTTCTTCCTTCGATTCGCTTCTTCTTCCTCCGGTCTTCTCGTCCGGCGTCGTCCTTCTCGTCCGGCATCGGCGTCTCTTCTCGCAGGCCGCTCCTCGCAATGGGAGGCTCCCGCTCTGTGAGGCTCCGCTCCGGGTGACAGGTCTTTTATAACGAAGGCACCTGGTAACCCCGCCCCCTCTGACGCATGGGGACGTCATGTGGAATTCCCTATGGCTATCCCCATGACGTCAGAGGGGGGGGCGGGGTCACCAGGTGCCTTCGTTATCAAAGACCTGTCAGCGGAGCGGAGCCTCACAGAGCGGGAGCCTCCCATTGCGAGGAGCGGCCTGCGAGAAGAGACGACGATGCCGGACGAGAAGGACGACGCCGGACGAGAAGGACGAGAAGACCGGAGGAAGAAGAAGCGAATCGAAGGAAGAAGACGATGGAAGAAGATGCCGGAAGGAGAAGATGACGGAAGGAAGACCAGAAGAAATAAGATTTTAATAAAGGAATTGTCAAAGACCGTCTCCTGTCATTTTTACCATTTTTGCCACTTTTTTGGTGAAATGGTAGGGGTACTTTTGTACCCCCTTACCATTTCACACAGGGGGGGGGCCGGGATCTGGGGGTCCCCTTGTTAAAGGGGGCTTCCAGATTCCGATAAGCCCCCCGCCCGCAGACCCCCACAACCACCGGGCACGGTTGTGGGGAAGAGGCCCTTGTCCTCATCAACATGGGGACAAGGTGCTTTGGGGGTCTCAGACCCCCAAAGCACCCTCCCAATGTTGAGGGCATGTGGCCTGGTACGGTTCAGGCGGGAGGGGGGGCGCTCTCGTCCCCCCCTCCTTTCCTGCGGCCTGCCAGGTTGCGTGCTCGGATAAGGGTCTGGTATGGATTTTATGGGGGACCCCACGCCATTTTTTTGGGCTAGGGTTCCCCTTAAAATCCATCCCAGACCTCAAGGGTCTGGTATGGATTTTGAGGGGGACCCTACGCCATTTTTTTTTTTTTTTTTGGCTGGGGTCCCCCTTAATATCCATCCCAGACCTGAAGGGCCTGGTTATTGAATTTGGGGGGACCCCTACGCATTTTTTTTATCAATGACTTCAATGAATGACAGTTCTCTGTATTACGGATCCGACAATTCATTTGCCGGCAATAGCTGCGAGTGATTTTAAATAGTTTTTTTTTCCTGCAAAAATGACACTGTGCAGGGACAGTTCTCTATATTAGATATACTGAATCTCGAAGCATTCGAAGCATTCGTTATATCCGCTATTATAATTTCTTTCATATTAGTTGAAATTAGATATTTGTTAGTTACAATACAACATTCGAATTGTTCTCTGTATTACGGGAATCGGCAATTAGCCGCGAGTGATTTTAAATGTCTTTTTTTCCTGCAAAAATGACACATTGTACAGAGAGAGTTCTAAGCACAGGAAACATGACCCCATTCATAGGCATACTATAGAGTATATAGTATATAGAAGGGGTCATGTTTCCTGTGCTTAGAACTCTCTCTGTACAATGTGTCATTTTTGCAGGAAAATAAGACATTTAAAATCACTCGCGGCTAATTGCCGATTCCCGTAATACAGAGAACAATTCGAATGTTGTATTGTAACTAACAAATATCTAATTTCAACTAATATGAAAGAAATTATAATAGCGGATATAACGAATGCTTCGAATGCTTCGAGATTCAGTATATCTAATATAGAGAACTGTCCCTGCACAGTGTAATTTTTGCAGGAAAAAAAAAACTATTTAAAATCACTCGCAGCTATTGCCGGCAAATGAATTGTCGGATCCGTAATACAGAGAACTGTCATTCATTGAAGTCATTGATAAAAAAAATGCGTAGGGGTCCCCCCAAATTCAATAACCAGGCCCTTCAGGTCTGGGATGGATATTAAGGGGGACCCCAGCCAAAAAAAAAAAAAAAATGGCGTAGGGTCCCCCTCAAAATCCATACCAGACCCTTGAGGTCTGGGATGGATTTTAAGGGGAACCCTAGCCAAAAAAAATGGCGTGGGGTCCCCCATAAAATCCATACCAGACCCTTATCCGAGCACGCAACCTGGCAGGCCGCAGGAAAGGAGGGGGGGACGAGAGCGGCCCCCCCTCCCGCCTGAACCGTACCAGGCCACATGCCCTCAACATTGGGAGGGTGCTTTAGGGGTCTGAGACCCCCAAAGCACCTTGTCCCCATGTTGATGAGGACAAGGGCCTCTTCCCCACAACCGTGCCCGGTGGTTGTGGGGGTCTGCGGGCGGGGGGCTTATCGGAATCTGGAAGCCCCCTTTAACAAGGGGACCCCCAGATCCCGCCCCCCCCCCCTGTGTGAAATGGTAAGGGGGTACAAAAGTACCCCTACCATTTCACCAAAAAAGTGGCAAAAATGGTAAAAATGACAGGAGACGGTCTTTGACAATTCCTTTATTAAAATCTTATTTCTTCTGGTCTTCCTTACGTCATCTTCTCCTTCCGGCATCTTCTTCCATCGCCTTCTTCCTTCGATTCGCTTCTTCTTCCTCCGGTCTTCTCGTCCTTCTCGTCCGGCGTCGTCCTTCTCGTCCGGCATCGTCGTCTCTTCTCGCAGGCCGCTCCTCGCAATGGGAGGCTCCCGCTCTGTGAGGCTCCGCTCCGCTGACAGGTCTTTGATAACGAAGGCACCTGGTGACCCCGCCCCCCCTCTGACGTCATGGGGATAGCCATAGGGAATTCCACATGACGTCCCCATGCGTCAGAGGGGGCGGGGTTACCAGGTGCCTTCGTTATAAAAGACCTGTCACCCGGAGCGGAGCCTCACAGAGCGGGAGCCTCCCATTGCGAGGAGCGGCCTGCGAGAAGAGACGCCGATGCCGGACGAGAAGGACGACGCCGGACGAGAAGGACGAGAAGACCGGAGGAAGAAGAAGCGAATCGAAGGAAGAAGACGATGGAAGAAGATGACGGAAGGAGAAGATGACGGAAGGAAGACCAGAAGAAAGAAGATTTTAATAAAGGAATTGTCAAAGACCGTCTCCTGTCATTTTTACCATTTTTGCCACTTTTTTGGTGAAATGGTAGGGGTACTTTTGTACCCCCTTACCATTTCACACAGGGGGGGGCCGGGATCTGGGGGTCCCCTTGTTAAAGGGGGCTTCCAGATTCCGATAAGCCCCCCGCCCGCAGACCCCCACAACCACCGGCCAGGGTTGTGGGGAAGAGGCCCTTGTCCTCATCAACATGGGGACAAGGTGCTTTGGGGGGGACCCCAAAGCACCCTCCCAATGTTGAGGGCATGTGGCCTGGTACGGTTCAGGCGGGAGGGGGGGCCGCTCTCGTCCCCCCCTCCTTTCCTGCGGCCTGCCAGGTTGCGTGCTCGGATAAAGGGTCTGGTATGGATTTTGAGGGGGACCCCACGCCATTTTTTTTTTTTTTTTTGGCCGGGGTTCCCCTTAAAATCCATCCCAGACCTGAAGGGTCTGGTATGGATATTTGGGGGGGACCCCACGCCATTTTTTTTTTTTTTTTTTGGCTGGGGTCCCCCTTAATATCCATACCAGACCTGAAGGGCCTGGTTATTGAATTTGGGGGGACCCCTACGCTTTTTTTTTTTTTATATATCAATGAATGACTGTTTTTTAAATAGCTTTTTTTTCTGCAAAAATGACACTTTGTCATTTGAATCATTCGAATTCATTCGAATGCATTCGAATTCATTCGTTATATCTGCTATAATAATTTAGTTTGAATTAGTTGAAATTTGATATTGGTAGTTGGATTCGAATAATTTGGAGCTGAAATTCGTAAACGGAATTTTTCCTGCAAAAATTACACTTTGTCATTCGAATTCATTCGAATCCATTCGAATTCATTCGAATTCATTCGGCGACGAAATTCGTAAACGGAATTTCGTATTCCGTCCGGAATTCGTAAAAAAAAAAATTCGTACTACAGATTCGTAAATTCGTACGAATTTCGAAAAATTCGTACGAATTACGAATTCGTACGAAACGAATCGCACATGTCTAGCTGTGACCGGAAAGGGGGGCAGCTGCCCCTTCAAGGCGTAGGCCTGTACTACAATCTGTCTGATCCACCTGGAAATGGTGGCCGATGAGACCGCCAAGCCTTTTTTCGGACCAGCCACCAAAACAAACAAGGAGTCTGACTTCCGAAAAGGCACTAGTAGCAGACAAATACACCATCAGAGCCCGAACCACGTCCAGGGAATGAAGGGCCACCTCTTTAGGATGTGTCGGTTTAGGACACAAAGATGGTAACACAATGTCTTCATTGATGTGGAACGCCAAAACCACCTTCGGCAGAAAAGCAGGTTGCGGACGCAACACCACCTTATCCTTGTGGATAACCAGATAGGGCGACTTGCAAGACAAGGCCGCCAGCTCCAAAACCCTCCTAGCCGGAGTAATGGCCACTAAATAGACCACTTTCTGGGAAAGAGTCAACAGAGGGATCTCCCTGATCTCTTCAAATGACAGTTTTTGAAGTGCCGATAACACCAGGTTCAAAAGCCAAAGCTGATATGTGTCCCTTAAATGGTGCTTAAAGCCAGTTTTTGGTCTACTCCTTGCTGTAGAAACAACATGATCTTGGATATAGAAAAGGCGCACGGACGCCAACCTTTCTCCTCACACATGGAGATGTAGGCCTTCCAGGTACGATGATATATCTTCAGAGAAGTCACCGAGTCAGAAAGACCCGGTTCCTCAACACCTGGCTCTCAATAGCCATGCCGTTAAAACCAGCGATGGTAAAGCAGGATGGAGGTTTGGACCTTGAGACAAAAAGGTCCTCTCGTAACGGCAGTCGCCATGGGGCGTCCGCCACCAGGCGCACTAGGTCTGCGTACCAGGGACGCTGGGGCCAATCTGAGGCAATCAGTATTACTGGAATCCCCCCGGCCTCCACTCTGCGGAGCAGACATGGTAACAGTTTCAGCAAAGGAAAGGCATAGATCAGCTGGTACTGATCCCACGGAGCCACCGTCTGACGCATCTGCCCAAGGATCTCTTGTCCTGGACACGAATCTCGGCACCTTTCGATTGAGACAGGAGGCCAAAAGATCCACGTCTGGTGTGCCCCATCACAGGCACAGTAGCCTGAACACCTCCGGATGCAACTCCCATTCTCCTGGGTCCAGCATCTGGCGACTTAGATAGTCCGCCTGCCAGTTCGGTACATGCCGCTCTGCCCACTGAAGGATGTGAGCGACCTCCTGTGCGGCGGCTGAGCTTCTTGTTTCTCCTTGGTGATTGATGTATGCCACCGCCATGGCGTTGTCTGACTGGATCCTAAACGGACGCTCTTGAAGTCTTATCAACCATGTGAAGAGGCATAGCCTGATCGCTCTCAGCTCGAGCAGATTGATCGGCAACTTGGATTCCTCCACCGACCAGAGGCCCTGGGTCGACTGAACTCCCATTACTCCACCCCAGCCGCTTAGGCTGGCGTCCGTTGTGATCACCGTCCATTTCAGAGGTAGGAACGACTTCCCGGACCGAAGTGTTGGGGACCTCAGCCACCAGAGCAGGGAATCCCTGACTAACTGGCTCACCTGAATCTGCCAATCCAGAGACAACGGAGATTTGTCCCACTTTGTCAAGATCTCCTTCTGCAAGACTCTGGTGTAAAACTGGACATACGGTACTGCCTCGAAGAAGGCCACCATGAGTCCCAGGACTCGCATGCAGAAGCGTAGCGACGACCACTTGCGGTTCATCAGCAGTTTTACCGCGGCTCTGAGAGTCTGCAGCTTGTCTGAAGGGAGAAACTCTCACTTCCATGGAGTCCAGCAGTAAGCCTAGGTACTCCAAACGCTGAGTCGGTACAATCACCGACTTTTTTAGGTTCAGCAGCCACCCAAATTCCTGCAGGATCTGCATGGTGATCGCCACATCCTCCTCTAACTCTGAGGCGGAAGATGCTCTCAGGAGGAGATCGTCTAGGTAACCCACGATCGCGATCCCACATTGCCGCAGCAATGCCAAAACAGGAGCCAATACCTTGGTAAAGACTCGGGGGGCTGATGCCAAACCAAAGGG
Organism: Lithobates sylvaticus; assembly: GCA_028564925.1. Lineage (NCBI taxonomy): Eukaryota > Metazoa > Chordata > Amphibia > Anura > Ranidae > Lithobates > Lithobates sylvaticus. Next base: position 31,692,119 of record CM053029.1, on the reverse strand, counting down.
CAAAGCCAAACTGGTAGTGTGTTTCCCCAACTGCAAACCGCAGAAACCTCTGATGCCGAAGGCATATGAGTATGTGCAGGTACGCATCCTGGATGTCCAAAGACGCCAGGGGGTCCCCTTGAGGGAGTGCAGCGACTACTGAGCGAACTGATTCCATTCTGAACCTCTGTACTTTTACAAAGTAATTGAGGGCTTTTAGGTCCAAGATTGGACGTACCCCTTCCTTTTTGGGGACTACCAACAGGTTTGAGTAGAACCCCTGGAAACATTCTGATTCTAGGACAGGTACTATCACCCCGCGACTCAGCAGGTCCCTTGCCGCCCCCAATAGGGCCTCCCGGCGAGCCAGGAGTACGGGTATGCTGGAGGAAAGAATCTGTTTTGCGGCCAAGAGAGGAACTTATCTTGTAGCCTGAGGAAATCAGATCGCAGACCCATTGGTCAGACAGCCGAGAGACCCACCGGGCTGCAACTCCCAAAGGCGACCTCCCACCCGTGTTGCAGGCAGGGGCAAACCTTCATGCGGTATCGCTTTTGCTCGCAGGCTTGTTAGGCTTGCGGTTCCAGGAACGCTTTTGCCCTTCAGAGGTCGTCCTGTCGGGCTGGGGATGCTTAGCCGAAGCCCCGGGCGGACGAAAAAGCCGGTTGTGAGCGGAAAATGAGAGCCCTTGCCTACGGCGTGGCTCCTTAGCCTTCCTGGCCTGTGGGAGTAGTGTACTCTTACCACCTGTGGCATTTTCAATAATGTCATCTAATGAGGCTCCAAAGAGCTGGTCGCCAAGGAAGGGAAGATCCGTCAGGGCTTATATAGATGCCTGGTCAGCAGACAAGCATTTTAGCCAAATCAGGCACCTCAGCACCACTGCTGACACTAAAGCCCCTGGATAACAGAGGGAGAGTATCCAGGGCCGCGTCACAAATGTACTTAAGGCCTTGCACTAATTGGTCTGCTAGTTTCACGCAGACAGGAGAAGCCTGTTGCTCTCCCAATTCGCGGTGCAAAAGTTTTGCCCACTCAGTGAGTGTCTGAGACACAAGTGCGGATGCCAGTACTGGTCGCATTGCTGACCCCACAGCCGTAAACAAGGAACGAGCCACTGCCTCTGTCTTCCTGTCCGTGGGATCCTTAAAAAGGCAGGAGTCCCCTCTACTGGGATTGTGGTTACTTTGTTTAACCCGGAAACTGTGGGGGCCACGACCGGAGGAGCCGACCATTTTTTGAGAAGGCTCTCCTCAAAAGGGGATAACACACCGCCATGTATTTGGGGACCGAAAAGGTCCGCTGCGGTCACCTCCATAAATGAACTCATCAAAATAAGTCAGATACGGGAACACCCTAGGTGAATGGGCTGGCTTATGGGACCCAAAAGGGACCGCTACATCAGCAGAGGGATCTGCTGGCTCCTGAATCTTCAGGGTATCATGCACAGCAGTGATAAGTGCTCCAACAAGCGCGTTGTCGCGCACGGACCCGGACAGGGACTCATCCTCACTGTCCGATCGGTCCTGGTCAGCGTCATCTGAAACGACAGAACAGGGGTCACCAGCCTCAGCAGGGCCAGAGTCTGCGTCAGAGCTCTCCGCGGAGGACGGGGGGGCAGGGGCCGTTTACTACCTTTGCGCCCACGCACCGCCTCCATCTTGGCAACGAACGAATTGAGGACCGCCAACAAGGCTTCCAGAGGCACTGCACTGTCTGCAGGTGAACTGGTTGCAATTGCCTGGATTTCGGGGGAAGAAACATCAGTTTCTGAAGCCAAGCTGACCCTACCCTTTCTGCCACCTGTTGGGGACTTAGGACAGTGATGGTTCCACCCTCCTAACTGCTGCTGGCTAGGGGGCTCTTTCCCGCAGGACTCACCACCCTGACTGGTTCTGCGCCGTCCAGCTAATAGTGCCTGTATCCTGTGTCAGCTCCCAGATGCATAGGAGACCAAACCACGCTGTGCAGAGCTGCTCTAAATGGCACTGACACTGACCAAAAACATGTTCAGGCTTCAAGAAAATGGCCGCCGAGCGTCCAGTATAAAGGGCACAATCACAGGGAAAATGGCCACCGGACTACAGTAAAATGGAGACAGAGCATGCTGCTCCCTGGTCACACCAAAAATGGCCGCCGAACACTGTATGCAATGAAGGACAGTGAAACAACAGGCAGAGAAATGGCGGCAAACAGCGCTACAGCGATCAGCAGACACAGCCTCCAGACACCCAGGGGAGAGACCTACAGACAGCCAAGGCACAGCTACCCAGCGCAGTCCCCACCCCAGGTGAGAGCCCCCGTCTATGGCACACACACCGCTCAGCAGCCCATGCAGCATCCCCCACAGGGAAGGGGGGAGAGGAAGGATAGGGACAGGGAGAGAAGAGAGGGAGGTGAGGGACCCCCGAATCGACCTCCCAGGGAATGCCCAGCTGCTCAGCCCCACCGAGGCAGGGAGAGCTGTACTTACCAGTCCTGAAGAGCTGGGAGACATTCCATTGCAGAACTACTCACTAATCAGTATAGGGTAGCTGCTGGCCCGGCATACTGTGACGCAGACATCAGTAGCCCGGTCATATGTATGCCCTGGAGCATAAAAACTCACGACCACCTCTGGAGCTGAGGTTTCGTCGTGGCCTGCCGAGCCGTAGCTGCGACCTGCACACGCTCGATGGCCGGACTGGGGAGACTACAAGGATAAGGGTATCCAGCCTGTCACCCAGCCGGCTGTTGATAGCAGATCACAGGATCTATCATCTTGCGCAAAAACCAAGCTTCTGCAGAAACAGACAGACCGATGGGCCCATCAGGGTTCCTAGGTCTTTCTCCTTCACTAGGCAAAATAAAACTGAGGCTGCAGTAGCATGCTGTGGGGTTGTTACCTAAGGGAGCGCCCCTTGGGCTGAACTAGAAAGTTCTAGTTTTATTATCACATGTTAACATGTAATGCCTAGTCTTCTCCTGAAGGTGGCATAACAACCCAATGGTCTAAGAGAGGAGCTGTGTCAGTCGGTGAACGTAAGAGAAATTAACGATTTGTGGCATTGTTCATGCTACCTGCCTAGTCATATGGGAAGAACTGAAGGACATTGTTATGAAGAAGCCCAAACAAGAAGAATGGCTGATGATAGCGGACCTATTCTGGGAGCGATGCAACTTCCCCAACTGTCTTGGAGCCATTGATGGCAAACATGTACGCATCCTCAAGCCTCAGCTAGTGGGAGACAATTTTTTAATTATAAAAAATATTTTTCGTTGGTATTAATGGCAACGGCAGACGCAAATTATAAATTTATTTATGTTGATGTAGGTTCTTATGGCAGCAGCTCAGATTCTAGTGTATTCTAACATTCCTCATTTGGCCGCATGCTGCGTGACAATACACTAGACTTGCCCATTAATTCTCCCCTGCCAGGGACTACAGAGCCTCTCCTCCCACATGTATTTGTCGGAGATGAAGCTTTCGCACTTTCCCAGAACATGCTCAGGCCTTATTCAAGTCGCTCTCTGACAACTGAAAAAAGAGTGTTCAATTATAGGCTGAGTAGGGCACGACGAGTAGTAGAATGTACATTTGGAATTCTTTGCAATAAGTGGAGATTCATGCATACTTCTATTAACCTCAGTATTGATCATGCGATCAGTGCCATTAAAGCTGCCTGTGCACTGCACAACTATGTGCGTGAACGAGATGGGTTTCTTTTTGAAGATTCCCTGACCCATAACATGGAGGCAGCAAATTTCAATATTCCTAGGGGCAGCACTACTGGTACACTTATTAGAGAAGAATTTAAGATTTTTTTTTTGTCACCAGCTGGGGAGGTGCCTTGGCAGATGATTTCTATTGACTAAAAATAAAAATGTATTTTTTTTCTTGATGTAAATGCATGATAATATAATGCTAAGTGTGCTGTATAAAAATGTTGTATGTAATTTTGGCAATGAGAAATAAAACTTTTTTATCTCACATTTGTGGTGTATGTCATATTACTAACCTTAGAAATTCTAAGAATGTTTACAGCATGTGGCCTGGTACAGATTTGGGTGTGACCACATGCTGTTTGTTAAAATCTAATAAATAAAATTAATGTAAACCATCTAAAAAATACAGGACAGCATATACAGGTAGTAAAAGGTAATAAAAAAACTTACATTTGTCAGCCTGAACTTGGGAAGAGCACCTGTTCCACTCTGGCAAGAGGTCTCTGGCAATGTCCTGCCATGCACGTTTTTTGACAACGTTGTCCTTATATTTAGGATGCCGGGTGTCATAAATCATGGGTTTCTCCCTCACAAGTCTGATCAACTCCTCACAATCCACTGCTTCTTTCGCCTTTGATTATGCTTTTCGTCCTCTTTTGGACATGCTGGTTCCAGTCCGGATTTCAAAACACACAGTGGAGGAACAGGAAGAAGGGGAGGTATTGGAGTGGTGCGAATTTCTGTTCAGGACGCAAGCCAGATGCGAATCAGATGCGTTCCCATAGAAGATAATGGGCCTGAATTCGCACCTGATCCGTCCCGCACCGCACCAAAGTCGGTGGCAGTTTTTCTGCAATGCGCAGTGCGCATGCACCGGACATGTGTGAACGTGCCCCATTGAAAACAATGGGTTTTCAAATGTCCTGCGAATTCGCAGTACTTTCCCGCGCTGCGAATTCGCAATAGTGTGAACCCAGGCTCAAACTTTCTCTCCTTCACCCCTCTTCTCCACCCCACAGCTTTATATATATATATATATATATATATACACTCCTGTCGTCACTGTATTACTGCATCATCAGCTCCTGCTAATTTTGAACCCACATAAGTCACACTCCCATATCACCTCTTTCACCCTTCTGCTTCTCTTAATGTCTGTAGATATTTCTTCAAATCCTGGACCACCATCATTTACCTTTGGCCAACATACCCAGCACCCCCTATCCTCTGCCAGCAGCCGCAATCCACACAATCTAATTTCTAACTTCTGCCTAGAACCAGCCTCCCCCTTTCCTGTGCCCTTTGGAATGCCTGCTCGGTTTGAAACAAACTTACCACCGTCGATGACCTATTTATCACAAATTCCTTCAACCTACTTGAAATTACGGAGAGATGGCTTCAAGAATCAGACTTTCCTTCTCTTGCTGCCCTCTGCCACAGTGGCCTCCTGTAGACTCACTCTCCCAGGCCTAGTGGATGGAAAGGAGGTGGTGTTGGAATCCTCCTATCCCCTCAAAGCACTTTTCAGGTTCTTCATCCACCCCCCTCTCTGTCCCTCTCCTCATTTGAAGCTCACGGTATTCGTCTATTTTCTCCAGTTTAATTGATAATTGCTGTGATATATCGGCCTCCTGGAGTGGTATCCAGCTTCCTTGATGACTTCTCTGCCTGGCTACCCTACTTTCTCTCTTCCAAAATACCAACAATCATTCTTGGTGACGTCAAAATCCCTGTTAATCTTAACACTCCCACTACTTCTAAATTTCTGAGCCTAACCTCCTCCTTTGACCTGAAACAATGGGCAAGCGCTTCTACTCACTCTGTTGGAAACTGTCTTGACCTCATGCCAAACAGACTTACTTTATCACGCTCATTAACACCCTCTTACGCAGTCCCCGCCAACTCTTTTCTACCTTTAACGCTCTACTTTGTCCTCCATTACCTCCACCCACTAATTTACTCAATGCCCAGAAGATTGCTAATCACTTCAAAAATAAGATTGAGACAATTCGTCTGGAGAGCTTCTCCATTTTACAGATATCTCCCTCACTTTACACTCTTTGTCCTCCTGTACAATCAATACTCTTGTTTAACCCAACCACTACAGAGGAAGTAAATAAACTTTTTTCTAACGCTCACCTAACCTCCTGACCGATGGACCCCGTTCCTTCTCAAAAACTACGGTCACCCTCTGACTCTATCCTACACTGTTTAACTCATATCTTCAACCTCTCCCTCTCTACTGGCATCTTCCCCAACCCTTTGAAACATGCACTAGTCACTCCCATACCAAAAAAGGCCTCACTGGACCCCACCAATCTTAACAACCTAAGACCCATATCCCTACTCCCTTTTGCCTCCAAACTCCTTGAACGTTTAGTCTACAACCGACTGAGCGACCACCTCATTGAGAATAACCTTCTTGATCCCCTTCAGTCTGGATTTCATCCACAGCCTCCACAGAAACTGCTCTCCTAAAACTTACAAACGACTTACTAATAGCTAAAACCAACTGTGATTATTCTGTAATCTTAAGCCTCATACACATGATCGGACTTCTATCCAACTTTTCCATGGATTTTGGTCCGAAGGGCGTTGGCCATGAACTTGTTCTGCATATGCACGGCACAACATTTTCAGCCAACATTCACCAAACCACGTGTTTTTTCAGCTCTTTACCGCCACCCTTTGGGCAACTTCTGCCATTGTTGTCTGATGTTTAACATTGGTTCTGAGCATGCGTGTTTGTGTTTTGGATTTTAGTTGGACGGACTTGTGTACACACGATCGGATAAACCGACAGATTTATTGCCTAACAATTGGTGAGCATGAACAGCCAACTTTTGTTGTCGTTAATTCAGCCAACAATTGTCTGATGGAGCATACACACGGTCACACAGCAAGGCACACCGAATCTCCACACCCGAGAGCCGAGGGACGGGTCGGCCTCGGCGGCCGATATCGCGGGCGCCCTGGAAAGGTAAGTGTCCTTATTAAAAGTCAGCAGCTAACTGCTAACTTTTTAAAAAAAATGTTACAGCTGAAACACCGCTTTAAGGAGATTATGGGATGCCCACTTGACTTTAGCAAACTCTTCAGGGACAACTTTTCTATATACACTCCTCTGCTTCCGCCAGCACACTTGCTTGCAGATATCCCAGCTGGAAAACTGATAGGTAATCCGACAGAAAAAGACAACAGTCAGATGTTAAAGCAAAAGCCCTTTACAGGCATGGGCGGTGGGCCTCTTTGGTTGTGTAGCAAAGTTCAGTGTCCAGCTTACATTCCCGTGGCTACTGATCCCAGCACCACCTCTTCAAGCAGTTCCAGCTGCTCCTTTCACTAGCCCACCTGGCTAACGTCTCAGTCCTCCCAGACTATATGATAAAGTGACCTTCGCGCTGATATGAAAACTAGAAATGAGCACTAAAACCCACAGCTGTGTGTGCAGTGTGATAACTGATAGTAAATGAAATAATAATATATATAATAGCTCGGCAAGCTCCAGCTAAAAAGTGCTAAATAAATGAAGAATAAAATTCTTATGAAAAGCAGCAAAATCTAATGGTGTACACAATTCCACAGGTAAAATATAAAACAATGGTGATTTTGCGCTAAAATTAACAAGCACTAAAATGGTGAATAATATTATAATAGTGCACGAATGCTAATAGAATAATAATTGATGAAATAAGTAATAAAATAAGCAGGCATAAATTATGTAGTGCACGAATATTGATAATAATAAGTGAAAAAAACTTATAAAGGTAATAGCAATATAACACAACGAATGTGATAAAAATGTGCAAGTATCAAATGGATCTAAATAAAATAGTACAGATGACCAAAAGGTCATATAGATGGAATCTATGCAGGGCTGGTGCAAGGATTTTTGACACCTCATTTTGACGCCCCCCCCACCCCCTGGCTGACTCCGCCCCCTTTTCCCTGCCCATGTAAATCCCACCTTTTTAATAAAGCCCCCATCAAATGCAGCCTCACCAGCGCCCATCAAATGCAGCCTCACCAGCGCCCATCAAATGCAGCCTCACCAGCGCCCATCAAATGCAGCCTCACCAGCACCCCTCAAATGTAGCCTCACCAGCACCCATCAAATGTAGCCTCACCAGCACCCTTCAAATGTAGCCTCACCAGCACCCATCAAATGCAGCCTCACCAGCACCCATCAAATGCAGGCTACCAGCGCCCTTCAATGCAGCCTACCAGTGCCCATCAATGAATGTTTGCTTGCTGCGGGAGTCGGGACACAGACACAGTCCTCCACTACTGCTGCGCCTCTGACACTATGTGTGAACGGAGAGGCGGCTGCCTGCTGATGCTGAGAGTTAGTTGCTTGCTGCAGAGAGAAGAGAGTAGGAAAACCAGTGGCCGGGGGCCCTAGGCAGCAGGGCGCCCTAGGCGGCCGCCTAGTTTGCCTAGTGGTAGCACCGGCCCTGAATCTATGTGGGCTCCTCTCCACTCTCTCTCCAGGCTGGCTGATTTCTTATTCAAGTTTCCGACCGGCTTCCTATAGCCCGCGGCTTCAGATGTTCAGTCACCGAGTATGTGGAGAGAAAGAAACACCAAATAGTGTACACCTGTATACTGCAAGGACAAACACGGACTGTATCTCTCAATTTATGCACTCACAAACCGCCCATCGAATCTCATCGTCTGGTATGCAGGGATCAGTCACTGCAAACCACACGATGAGATTCGATGGGCGATCTGTAGGCCTCACTGAGCAAACAGAGATTTAGGATGACAGGGAGAAAGCCAGCTCAAATTACAGATATTAGCAGCGGCGTTCTCAGCTGCACATGAGGATGACTGTCAAAATGCCTGGTGGATGTCAGGAGAGGAGGTGTGCATGACCCCTGTCATCCTCGGTCTTTGTTAGCTCAGTGATGCCTACAGCCTGACAATGATCACAACTGCTTGGTCTCAGGTGTTCCCTATCCATGTTGTTTCATGTTAACTTCAATGAAAGTGTGCTGCTTATTTTAATAAAGTGATTTTTATTTGATACTGACCTCAGGACCCTGCTGTTCATTTCAGATCCCCCCCCCCCCACCCCGAGAGGGACATGGACTGACTGTCACCAGTTATTCATTAGCTGACTACAAGTGACACTTGGAGCAATTCCAACTGTAACTATAAAAAGGATGTTTTATCATCATTAACAGATATACACAGTTGTGAGATATGATCGGCATTCATCCAGATATGATTAGACTTCACCCAATTCTGATAACATCTCACATCCTTCTACTGAAAAAGATCTTCCATTATCAGTTTCATCAGTTGATGCTTCTCTCATTTCTCGGTGTCTACAGGGATGGAAGTCCGTCTACTTTTACCTCTCTTCCTTCTACATGGGGCCACCTTGTTCTGTGCAGTGAATGGAGACAATATGACGGAGGGTGAGTACCCAGATCTATTCTGACTTCCAGAAGTGGGGATGTGAGATATGGCAGGTCAATAAAATGAGCCAGCAGCTCTGCAAAATGAGGACCCACCTAGAGAATCCATTCGCACCATTTCCAGACAGATAGACCATCACATGGCACAGGTGCTGGTCACAGATTTAAGACTAGTTAATCAATGACATGTTTCGGTTTAATTCTTCCTAATAGGAATCGATCATGTTTTACATAAAAGAAAACAGTATGAAGAGCTCTGACTTCTATTCTCATGATGTATGGCTCCTATTTCCATCCATTGAATATTGGGATATAACATTTATTAACCACTTCTGAACCACCCGCCGTCGTTATACGTCGGTACTTTGACATTGAATTACCATTATTATGGCAGCAGATAGCTGCCATAACCACGGTATATATATTCGGTATATATATATTCTTAAACGGCAGGCAGTCCGCTTTTACAAAGTGGTCTCCACGGCGGATTCGCCGCTAGATCACTTCTCCCGCCACTTTTATCGGTGGCGGGAGAGGTGACCACCACCCTCCCGCCACTTTCTGGTCGTCTCCACCGCTTACCGGAGCCCTCGGTAGCGCCAAAATCGATCTGATCCTTTTCCCTCTGAGGTACTGTGTTGAGTGAGGGAATGGTAGCCCCCAACCTCGTCTCAATGATGTTGGATGACAGAAGTAATGCCAAACAGCCCTAATGGGAATTTTTTTTTTTTTTTTTTTACATTTTTTGTATTGCATTTTAGTGTAAATATGAGATCTGAGGTCTTTTTGACCCCAGATCTCACATTAAAGAGCTCCTGTCATGCTTCTATTACAAGGGATGTTTACATTTCTTGTAATAGGACTCAAAAGTCATCAATTTTTTTTTTTAAAGGGACAGTGTAAAAATAAAAAAGGAAAATAATAAAATAAAAAAATTAAAGCACCACATCCCTCCGCGCTCGTGCGCAAAAGCGAACTCTCACGTAATATGTAAACGGTGGTCAAACCACACGTGTGAGGTATCGCCTCGATCACTAGCATGAGAGCAATAATTCTAGCAAAAGACCTCCTAACTCAAAACTGGTAACCTGTAGAAATTGTTAAGTGTCGCCTATGGAAGTCCAGACTTCCTTTCATTTCTCAGTCCTATCCTTTTTCTAATAGTGTGAATAACATTATTAGAAAACACTGGACAATACTCAATACAAATGATCGTCATATCGTAAGGGTAGGACCATACACAGTAGATTGGTTAAATCTGATCAATTTAATGCTCCAACTCCCCGTGTCACATTCTTGGGTCCTCCGAATTTTGGTTCATTTCCATGCCTATCTTGTATACAATGCACTAGCATGATAAAAGGAAAATACTTTAACCACTTCAGCCCCGGACCATTTGGCAGCCAAAGGACCAGAGGTCTTTTTTCAATTTCGCACTGCACTACTTTAACTGGTAATTGCGCGGTCATGCAATTTTTTTAACCAAACGAAATTTGCGTCCTTTTCTTCCCACAAATAGAGCTTTATTTCGATGGTATTTGATTGCCTCTGTGATTTTTATTTTTTGCGATGTAAACGGAAAAAGAGCGAAAATTTAGAAAAAAAAATAGATTTTCTACTTTTTGTTATAAGAAAAATCTAATAAACTCAATTTTAGTCAAACATTTGGGCCAAAATGTATTCAGCCACATGTCTTTAGTAAAAAAAATGCCAATAAGCGTATATTTATTGGTTTGCGCAAAAGTTATAGCGTCTACAAACTAGTACATTTTCTGGAATTTACACCGCTTTTAATTTATGACTGCCTATCTCATTTCTTGAGGTGCTAAAATGGCAGGGAAGTACAAAACCCCCCCAAATGACCCCATTTTGGAAAGTAGACACCCCAAGCTATTTGCTGAGAGGCATGTTGAGCCCATTGAATATTTTTTTTTTTTAGTCCCAAGTGATTGAATAAAGACAAAAATATAAAAAATACATTTTTTTTTTTTCAAAAAGTTGTCACTAAATGATATATTGCTCACACATGCCATGGTTATATGTGGAATTGCACCCCAAAATACATTTTGCTGCTTCTCCTGAGTATGGGGATACCACATGTGTGGGACTTTTTGGGAGCCTAGCCGCGTACGGGGCCCCGAAACCCAAGCACCGCCTTCAGGATTTCTAAGGGTGCAAATTTTTGATTTCACTCCTCACTACCTATCACAGTTTCGAAGGCCATAAAATGCCAAAATAGCACAAAACCCCCCCAAATGACCCCATTTTGGAAAGTAGACACCCCAAGCTATTTGTTGAGAGGCATGGTGAGTATTTTACAGCTCTCATTTGTTTTTGAAAATGAAGAAAGTAAAGAAAAAAAAAAAACATTTCTTTTTCTTTTTTCAATTTTCAAAACTTTGTGACAAAAATCGAGATCTGCAAAATACTCACCATACCTCTCAGCAAATAGCTTGGGGTGTCTACTTTCCAAAATGGGGTCATTTTGGGGGGTTTTATGCCATCTGGGCATTCCATGGCCTCCGAAACTGTGATTGGCAGTGAGAAGTGAAATAAAAAAATTACACCCTTAGAAATCTTGAAGGCGGTGATTGGTTTTTGGGGTTCCGTACGCAGCTAGGCTCCCAAAAAGTCCCACACATGTGGTATCCCCTTACTCAGGAGAAGCAACAGAATGTATTTTGGGGTGTATTTCCACATATACCCATGACATGTTTGAGCAATATATCATTTAGTGACAACTTTTTGTAAAAAAAAAATATATATATATATTTTTTTTCATTATTCAATCTCTTGGGACAAAAAAAAAAAATATTTAATGGGCTCAACATTGCTCTCAGCAAATAGCTTGGGGTGTCTACTTTCCAAAATGGGGTCATTTGGGGGGGGGGGGGGGGGGGGTTTGAACTGTCCTGGCATTTTATGCACAACATTTAGAAGCTTATGTCACACGTCACCCACTCTTCTAACCACTTGAAGACAAAGCCCTTTCTGACACTTTTTGTTTACATGAAAACATATTTTTTTTTGCAAGAAAATTACGTTGAACCCCCAAACACTATATATATTGTTAAAGCAAAGGCCCTACAGATTAAAATGGTGGGTGTTGCATTTTTTTTTCCACACAGTATTTGCGCAGCGATTTTTCAAACGCATTTTTTGTGGAAAAAATACACTTTTTTTTATTTTAATGCACTAAAACACACTATATTGCTCAAATTTTTGATGAAATAAAAAATATGATCTTAGGTCGAGTACATGGATACCAAACACGACATGCTTTAAAATTGCGCACAAACACGCAGTGGCGACAAACTACATACATTTTTAAAAGCCTTTAAAAGCCTTTACATGATACCACATTAGATTCACGGAGGAGGTCTACTGCTAAAATTACTGCCCTCGATCTGACCTTCGCGGTGATACCTCACATGCATGGTGCAATTGCTGTTTACATATGACGCCAGACCAACGCTTGTGTACGCCTTTGCGCAAGAGAAGGGGGGGCAGGGGTGCTTTTTTTTTCATCTGACCACACCAAGATTGGTGTGATAAAATGCTTTCCCAATTTCCCAATGGCGCGGTTTATATCCGGGAGGGGGGACATTCCCTCCCACTGCTTGTAAAAGCAGTCTAGAGGCTAATTACCCGCTAGAATTGCTTTTACATGAAAACCGATCACTGGCTGAAAAGAATGATACCAAGATGATACCTAAACCTGCAGGCATCATTCTGGTATAACCATTCAAAGTCCAGCAACATACTGGACATATATTGTAATCTTTTTTTTTCATGCAGCCTCTTGGCTGAACGAAAAAAAGAGATTGATTGGTGGGTATGCCCACCATTAGAATACCTCCCTTCATCCACCCACTTCTAATGATGGGCATACATGCACCATTTTATATATGCCGATGCATGGGGGCATCCTCCCGCAAAAGTTATGCCGTGTACACACGGTCGGAATTTCGACCGTATGTACGTGGCATTAGGAGCCAATCGCTCCCCCCCCCCCTGCTGCCCCCATGCTTCGGCACATATGCTCTTTTTTTTAACTGTGGTGGTAAAATCACCTCCTACAGCGTTGGAGTCGCGGCTTTATGTATCGTGGGAGCAAACGCTGTTGCTGTCAAGATAAATAAATCCGCGCTGCAACTGAATGGCGCACCTGAAAACAAAAAAATGCTTAATACTAAAACACAGTAAACAAAATTACATACCTGAAAAGCAAGCATGATAAAACATAATAAAACATTGCAGAATAGAATGGAGTAAAAAAGAGCAACAATAGAGAGAGAATAGAGAGAGAGAGAGAACAATAAAACGACAACTATTTTTATTTTTTTTTATTTTTTTGAGATTCACAGGTAAAAAAGCTCCTGACTGTTAGCGACTGAATCAAAACGCTACCACAAAAAAAATGTTAGCGATCGAAGGGATCAGGCCTGACTCTGCGAACGCTGCAGTTATGTGTGCTTAGTGTTTTGTAAGTGACAGTGATCGATCGATACTGCACTTGGGTGGGCTGGGCTGGGCGGAGGGGGAAAACGCAGGTGCTAGCAGGTATCTGGGCTGATCCCGCTAACAATGCGTTTTTTTGGAACCCTAAACTGCTGGGACGCTAGTATAGATCTGATCAGATCAGATATTGATCTGTTCAGATACTGTGCCACTAAGGGAGGTGTATGCTTTGCGCGTGGGTGTTTGCGGTACTGGCACTAACCTGGGGAGACGCAGACCTTATTTGACCCTAAAACATAATTGATATCACCCGCCGGGCGATCAGGGGGTTAAACCGTTATTGGATAATAAATGGCGGGTGCCCTGACAGTATAAAAAACAAGCTAACTAACCAGCGTCACCCGTAACAGCAATACGGTGATCACCTGGCGGTTAACCTAAAAAAAAAACTGGCTACCTAGCGGCACCAGTGACACTAATGCAGCGATCAGAAAAACGATCGCTTAGTGACACTGGCAAAAGGGGGTGAAAGGGTTAACTAGGGGCAATCAGGGGGTTAAACCTTTATTAGGTAATATATGGGGGTACCTGACGCTATATAAAAACCTGACGGGGAACCTAAATAACGAAATAACTAACTGGCTAACCAGCGTCACCAGTGACACTTATACAGTGATCACTGGTGAAAGGGTTAACTCTAGGGGCAATCAGGGGGTTAAAACCTTTATTTAGGTTGTAATATGGGGGTACCTGACCTATAAACCTATTTATGAACCTATATAAACATGGCGGTTAACCTAAAAAAAAACTGGTTACCTAGCGACACCAGTGACACTAATGCAGCGATCAGAAAAACGATCGCTTAGTGACACTGGCAAAAGGGGGTGAAGGGGTTAACTAGGGGCAATCAGGGGGTTAAACCTTTATTGGGGGGGGTAGGACCTTAGACCTAAAGGGGCCTACAACTAACTGCCCTGACAGTTATTACAGTCACACTGACACTAAATGCAGTGATCAGTAAATAAATGATCACTGCAATTAGTGACACTGTGACTGGGGGGGCAGGGGTGATCTGGGGGGTGATCTGGGGGTGACAGGGGGGTGGAATATGTGCCTATGTGTACTGGTGTCAGTGTACTGTTGTGCACTAACCTTTACACGTTCACAGCTCGACGTCCCCGGTCAGATAGACCGGCGCACCGAGCGTGACATCACTTCCGCCTTCCTGTCTATACAATAGACAGGAAGGGGAAGCTTTTCATTCGCCAGGAGCGATCGCGAGGGGGTGGCCAGAAACCACTGGCCGTCCCCTCGTCCCGGATCGCTCCTGAAGCGATGCCGACCGTCCCCGCCGGCGGAGGGGGTTCCGATCGGACACCCCACCCGCTGGAAGAATGTCACGTACAGGTACGTGATTTTGCCTGTACGTGCCATTCTGCTGACGTATATCTACATGGGGCGGTCGGCAAGTGGTTAATCATCCACATAAAGGATACAACATTCCTATTAAAGATTATTTTACATGCCAATCGGCTTATGTAATATATATAATTTAATGCCCATGTGGATTAGTATATGTAGGAGAAACTACACAACAAGTTAAAGATAGAGTTGCTAGGCATAAATACTCTATTCGTGATAAAATTGATAAATTACCACTATCGAGGCATTTTTTGGAGATGATCCATACTGTCTCACAATTGAGATACATGGTGATTGATGGTATCCCAAACAATAGACGGGGAGGTAATAGAGAATTAGAATGAAGGAAAAGAGAGGTTTATTGGATAAATCGTTTAGATACTTTGCAACCCAAATGGTTAAATACCGACTTTGACCTGTATTTGTTTTTGTAGGTTATTATGTTTAATTTTTCTTTTTTATATTTTTTTTATATTTAATTTTTCTTAAATTTTTTACTTTAATTTTTTTATATTTAATTTTTCTTTTTTAATTGTCTAACTTTTTTTGCTTATAGTGCAAAAAAAAAAAAAAAAAACTAGAGGCGATCAAACACCAGCAAAATAAAGCTCTATTTGTGGGTGAAAAAAATGACATAAATGTAATTTATGTACAGCGATGCATGGACCACGCAATTGCCAGTTAAAGTAGTAACACAGTGAAATATAGCAAAAAATGGCTTGGTCATGAAAGGGGGTAAAACTTTTGGTTATTTCTACCTATTAGGAATCAGTCATGTTTTACATGAAAAAAAAAAAAACAGTATGAAGAGTTCTGAATTACATTCTCATGATGTATGGCTCATATTTCCATCCATTGAATATTGGGATATAATATTTATTAAATGGGTCAGTGTTCTATGTCTTGGTGATATTCCAGTCAATGTAGTCTTATCTACTCTGTTATTGTTATATGTCTTCCAATCGTATTTTATGTTGCCGTGTATCTGGGAACACAGACGTGTACCTGTATATATTATTTATTGCAGTAACTAATAGAAACCAAATATTTTTACTTTTTTCAACCATTCTTTTGTTATGTTAAATCTATTCCAAAACTGCATTTTGGAATAGAAATAATGTGAAAACATTAAGGGTCTCAAGCATTGACCCACCCATCATGAATAATCCCTGTAATATGTCTAATACACTGTATTACCAAAAGTATTGGGACGCCTGCCTTTACACGCACATGAACTTTAATGACATCCCAGTCTAGTGCCCCGTACACACGGTCGGATTTTCAGACGGAAAAAGTTTTATCTCCTGCTCTCAAATTTTCCGACAACAAAGTCCCATCGGACTTTTTCCGATCGTGTGTAGCGAATTCCGACGGACAAAGTGCCACGCATGCTCAGATCACATTACAAGACCAAAGCTATTGGCCACTAGCCTCTACGTAGTCCCGTCTTATGCAACAATTGTCACCACGTTCAGAATGATCGGATTTTCCGACAACTTTGTCCGACCGTGTGTATGCAACACCAGTGTCGGACAAAATCCGTCGGAAAAAATACGACGGATTTTGTGGTCGGAATTTCCGACCGCGTGTACGGGGCATTAGTCCGTAGGGTTCAATATTGAGTTGGCCCTCCCTTTGCAACTTTAACAGCTTCACCTCTTCTGGGAAGGCCGTCCACAAAGTTTAGGAGTGTGTCTATGGGAATGTTTGACCATTCTTCCAGAAGCGCATTTGTGAGGTCAGGCACTGATGTTAGATGAGAAGGCCTGGCTCACAGTCTCCGCTCTAATTCATCCCAAAGGTGTTCTATCAAGTAGACATTTGTGCCGTCAATAAATTTGTTTTGTTTCGTATTAGCCGTTAATTCGTATTTCATAATTCGTGTTCGAAAAGTAAATTTGGATTCGTAACAATTAAGAACGTTCGTTATGATGAATTTATCATTATGAGGGGCTCCCACCATCCCTGTGCTGTGATGACTTCCTGGGTTTTTTAACTTCATCATAACGAATAATCGTAATTAACGAACATTCTTATATTTGTCCGATTCTGAATCTCCCATCGACTGCCAGTACCAGTCTCCCACTCCCATATTAACCACTTCCCGACCGGCGCACATAGATGTACGTCGGCAGAATGGCACGGACAGGCAAATGGGCGTACAGGTACATCGCTTTAAATTTGCCGCCGTGCCATCGAGTCGGATCGCGGGTCCAGCGGACTCGATCGCCGCGGGGATACCCGCAATCATCTCACGGGGAGGAAAATCAACCTTTCCCTACTTCCCTACCTATTTATAACATAAAAAGCTCTGGTCATATATTCTGTTGTAAAAGACAAAAGTCTCCAAAATATATAATAAATGTGGGACTTTCACAAGTGATACCTTGTCATTGTTTCTGAACCATGAAGAGAAGAGATCTATTGATTATTGATTTATTCAGAAAAAAAAAAACATTTGATCTGTAGCTATCATTGAGATGTCACTCAAATGCCTTCATCTCATCTTTTTATTGCAGAGAACATCGGAGACACTCCAGCTGTTACACCAAGACCGAATACTATGCACCATCGTACCACTGTGCTACCCACCGATTATACCACACAAGGACCTTCTCCTTCAGAATATGCTGTGATTGGCGGATCAGGAGTCTGTCTAAAAATAAAGGCAACCTTCATAATAATGCTAAACACCACCAAGATCACAAATGTAAGTTATGCCCTGTACACACGATCGGTTTTGCCGTCGGAATAAACCGGTATTTCCGACGGAATTCCGCTCCAGCTGTCTTGCATACACACGGTCACACCAAAGTCCGACCGTCAAGAACGCGGTGACGTACAACACGTACGACATGTACAACACGTACGACGGCACTAGAAAGACGGAGCGCTTCCTAGATAAAAACTTTTAAAATTCACATATAAACCTCCAAATAGCACTGCCGTGTACACACTCACAGTGCCTGGCTGAATGTCACTATCGGCTCCTCCCTTCTAGACGCGGATCAGCCAATCACAGGCCTTCCTCAGTAGATCTTCTGATAAAGGCCTGTGATTGAATTTTAAAAGTGTTTATCTTGTAAGTGTAACTTATCTATTTGGGGGCTTGGAATAAATTGGTATACAGAGTACACTATGGTCTCTATACTTGTTATTTTTATTTCCTGAACTCATGGAATCTTGAACAAAGCTGGGAGGTGGTTTTGAAAGTAAATGAAGCAGCTGGCACGCCAATCAATATAAATTGTACAGCAAATGTAAATGAAAAAGTGCACTGCTAATCCAATAATGAGCAACAATTACCACAAAATATACCGTATTTATCGGCGTATAACACGCACCTTAACTTTAAGAGGGAAGTTTCAGAAAAAAAAAAAAACTTTACACAGCCCCCCTGCATAGTACACAGCCCCTGTACAACACAAACTGCCCTGTACATCACAAGCTGCCCCTGTACATCACAAGCTGCCCCTGTACATCACAAGCTGTCCCTGTACAACACAAGCTGCCCCTGTACATCACAAGCTGCCCCTGCACATCACAAGCTGCCCCTGTACATCACAAGCTGCCCCTGTACATCACAAGCTGCCCCTGTACATCACAAGCTGCCCCTGTACAACCCAAGCTACCCCTGTACAACACAAGCTGTCCCTGTACATCACAAGCTGCCCCTGTACAACACAAGCTGCCCCTGTACAACACAAGCTGTCCCTGTACAACACAAGCTGTCCCTGTACAACACAAGCTGTCCCTGTACAACACAAGCTGCCCCTGTACAACACAAGCTGCCCCTGTACAACATAAGCTGCCCCTGTACAACACAAGCTGTCCCTGTACAACACAAGCTGTCCCTGTACAACACAAGCTGCCCCTGTACAACACAAGCTGTCCCTGTACAACACAAGCTGCCCCTGTACAACACAAGCTGCCCCTGTACAACACAAGCTGCCCCTGTACAACATAAGCTGCCCCTGTACAACACAAGCTGTCCCTGTACAACACAAGCTGTCCCTGTACAACACAAGCTGCCCCTGTACAACACAAGCTGTCCCTGTACAACACAAGCTGCCCCTGTACAACACAAGCTGCCCCTGTACAACCCAAGCTGCCCCTGTACAACACAAGCTGTCCCTGTACATCACAAGCTGCCCCTGTACAACACAAGCTGCCCCTGTACAACACAAGCTGCCCCTGTACAACCCAAGCTGTCCCTGTACAACACAAGCTGCCCCTGTACAACACAAGCTGCCCCTGTACAACACAAGCTGCCCCTGTACAACACAAGCTGTCCCTGTACAACACAAGCTGTCCCTGTACAACACAAGCTGTCCCTGTACGACACAAGCTGCCCCTGTACAACACAAGCTGTCCCTGTACAACACAAGCTGCCCCTGTACAACACAAGCTGCCCCTGTACAACACAAGCTGCCCCTGTACAACACAAGCTGCCCCTGTATAACACAAGCTGTCCCTGTACAACACAAGCTGCCCCTGTACAACACAAGCTTCCCCTGTACAACACACATCCCCTTTCATTATAAAGTCCCCCCCTGCACTGGCAGCGCTGGGACAGGGACACACATACCTCCATTAACGCTGCTCTCTCCCGTCCTGGGGTCCCGGTCATGTGACTGCTCTCCTCTCCTTTATTGACGGTCAGGTGACCGCTCTCCTCCTCCAATCAAATGCTGCACACGAGGAGGAGGCGGAGTGGGAGGAGGTGAGCAGCCACAGCGATTCAGATTCGGATTCAGAGCTTAGTTTTACATTACATGGGGGAACAGTGTGTCACAGGGGGCTGGCACGGGTTAACTGGCAGCGCTGTTTTACGGCCTGGAGAGGCGGGGCGGCCGGCCTGACACCCTCCCAATAGGTGGCACCCGGGGAGGACTGCCTGATCCCCGCCCCTGTTGGTGATATCGGCGTTTAACACGCAGGCATGGTTTACCCTCTATTTTCAAAAAGTGCGTGTTATACGCCGATAAATACGGTTATATACATATAAGTAAATGCAAAAAGAAGTGACGGTCCAAAAATGGTGAGTGAAATGTTAATTGATCAAATATTTTCTTTATAGATAATGATCCCACATTGATCCACTACCATATGTTTGATAAAATATGCTTACCAAAGCAAATAGACTCCTTCTGTTAGAGATAAGAGTCAAAATGTGCTTGTGTATCTGTATGGTCCCGGTCTGGGATAATGTGCAACTCCTCCTGCAACACCCTCATGGAAGCCTTATGGAACCCTCATCTTTTACAATGTTATAATGGCTAAGTGCCTAACAAAGAAAATCTGGTCCCAGGACGCAGAAAGGTCACTTTCCCAGGAATCGGTGGGTGATGACATTGGCTCTTCCGTACGCATTTCGTCCTATCTGACACTGTCCATGGCAAGGTTTGGAGGGAGATGCAATGAAAATGGTTTATTGAATAAGGAAATTATCAGCTCTGTGAAATACTTTGACGTTATGAATCTGGACACTACAAATGTTCGACATTACGCAGTAAAAGCATTTTTAATTCTGGTTAGTCTTACACTGATCCTTGTGTTATTTGTGTTCTTCAGGTCACAATCCCATCACCTCCAATCACAGAGGTCTATGGTAGATGTTATAATGGCAAAGCATGGCTGACGCTGATATTTCCAGGAGTATATCTTAGACTGGTGTTTATAAAGGTATGGAGGGCAAAAGACTGGGGGGGTGGGGTGTAATGGGATCATGGGACATCAGGGGTAAAACATATCTAAAGAACCACAAGATGTCCAGAGGTGATGATGGGTTAGTATCATGGGAAATTGTTTCTTTTACACAATCAGATATTTTTTTACTTCTTTTTACAGGTGTAGCGTCCACACTTTATTAAAGTGTGCGCTATCAATGTAAATTTAGTTTTTCTCAGAGCTGTAATGTAGTTCTGGGGGTTAATTGTACAGGATTTACTTTGGCATCAGTTTGGCTGGGCTGTACTGAAGTTCCGCCTGGTCATAGGTGCAGTGAGGCCCCTGTGACAGGCTGAGAACCAAGCCTGGTTGGACGTCTTAGGTACCAATCTTTCCCGGAGCCAATCAGTGGGCACGTCTGGCCACACTATGTAGTCTGGGAAGGGGTATTTAAGGTGCTGAAGTCACGTGTTCAGGGTTCGGCTGCTGCTTTGATTCCTGGTTCCGGTCCGGGGCAGCCCCGTGAGGGGTCCCGGGCCCAGGAGTGTCTGCCGCCCCCGCGAGCATGGTCACCCTGACCAGCCCCAGAGGCCCTCATGGTCTGGGGTGGGGATCTGTCCGTTCCCGAGCCTCGGAACTGGCTAGTTCGAGGCCCAGTAACTGAAGGAGGATTCGGAGGTGTCCCGGTGTGCTCTCGGTATTGGAGGGACACGGCAACTCGTACAAGTGACCAGGGGAGGACTCTTTGGAGGAGGGCCAAGAAGCTGGCTGCTCGGTAAGAGCCTGGGAGCTGAGTTGTATGGACACTGGAGAATCCACACTTCCCACAGTATCACCAAGAAGGCTGAGAGATCCAGGTACTGTGGGAAAGGTTCCTACTTATCTTCAGTTACAATCTAGTCTGTGGCAGAGACTTTTCAAGTTCTCCGGATCACATGTTGGCTGCTAAATCTATGGTTAGAGGTTTATCCAGCAGTGAAGCGCCCAGTTGCGAGTGGCTACTCTCTGGGCTAACTAGAGACATTCAGTGGATGTCAGCAGTTCAAAGTGCCTGAGTTTTATCACCCGTGCCCTCTATTCCCATCAGAGACTGTGTTATTGTTGGATGTTACCCCTGCATAATAAAAACCTTGAAAATGACTTTTATGTGTCAGCATCTGAAGTCACTGGGTACTAACCCTGGGAACCCCTAGACAACAACCAACGAGCCAATAGGAGGTAATTTGTAAGCCCAGAAAAGTCAAGGCCACCCCTAGGGGTTATGGCCACTACACAGGGTAACTCCACTTTCGTGGGGGAAAAAAATAGCAAATAAAGAAAAAAATAATATAGCGCATATGATTGCGACACTAATTGAATGTTGCTAAAAATGACCTTTCCTTTTCAATCTGTAGCCAATGTAATTTTCTGAGCATACATTGCAATATGGCTACCTGGAGTTGTTCTGTACACAGTGTGTGTACTGACCACTGCCCAGAAACATCATTTCCTGCTTGTGTGATTGGTTCACCAATTTTCCCAGAAGTCTGCCTAAGATGCAAGTATCCCTTGCAACAAAAATTTCATTTTTTGGAGAGATACTTTCAATAGGAACACGTCTAAAGGGATGCAGGCCCAGCAGCTTTC
This sequence comes from Lithobates sylvaticus, assembly GCA_028564925.1. Classification (NCBI taxonomy): domain Eukaryota; kingdom Metazoa; phylum Chordata; class Amphibia; order Anura; family Ranidae; genus Lithobates; species Lithobates sylvaticus. The sequence goes on along the minus strand of CM053029.1, from coordinate 31,669,832 downwards.
CATATTAGTGCCCAGTAGCTCCACACCTGACAGTTAATTATGAAATAACTCCCATTAGACCCATTCAGTACAGAGGCACAGACAAACACACATGGATTTCTTCGGAATAACAAAAAGGTAGGAATCTGTAACAAAGTTTGTTACAATCCTTGCAATGTACATAGATCACCCAGAGGGGAATGTTTTTTTTTCTCAACAAAAGTAGAGTTAAGCTTTAAATACCTTTTTTTGGGAACACATCCTTGCATAATGTTTTTTTTTTTTTTGGTTAGGCAAGAATGAAGTATTCATTGCCTACTGCCTCATAGAATATCCACATCACACATCCTAGGAGGCTGTGGGGTACTCTATTGCACATGTACCATGCCTTTAGGGGATCCAGCAGTCCCTTCTTGGTTTTTGCTTATGTGTTATCACAGGGCTGACTGCAAGAACCCAAAAGAGAAAAGTGGCCTTCTGATGTCAGAAGAAGACAGTGGTTGATCCCTACAGAACACCACTGGATTGCTGGGTGTGAGTATGTTTATTGTGCAGATCCCTGCTATAGCAGTAAAAAGGGGAAAAAAAAAGGTGGAGGAGAGAAAGTCCTCTTCAGCTCTATAAGACACAGAAGTTGAATTCAATGTAGTCTTACTTCAGATACTTTCAGTACACAGGATGTTAGAAATAGGCTGCCAAGGGGAATGAAAGTGGGAAAAGTTTGAGAAGCACAGCCAGGGCCGATCCTGGGCGGGTGCGCGGGGTGCTCTGCACCCCGGCGCTGCAGAGGTTGGGCAACAAAGTGTCAGACTGCTCTTCTCCCTCCTCCTCTCCTTGTGTCACACACAGAGCCGGTTCTAGCATAAGGCAGCTGCTAGGGTGCCAGGAGGGCACTGAATCCGGGAGTGACAAAATGTTCCTGGAGAAAAGTTACGCTGCCGCCGCCCTCCGCTCTTGTCTAGCTCAGCAGCACAGGTACAGGCACAAAGCGCACCATGACAGGCAGCACAGCCCCCACAATATGAACTTCAGCCGCTGTTTCCAGTGGCAGAATTTCCAGGGTCGCACTTGCGCCCTGGCATTCCGCCACTGTGGGGGGGCCCTCAAGACCCCGCACCTCCCGGCAGCTCTGTGATCGGCACTATATTAATAACATGACGCAATGCATTGCAACAGCAGTAATACATATAATATGTGGGAGCAACTAGAAACAATTGTACTGTGATGGAATAATTTGTACTTTTCTTTTTGTAGAACATGACGGACGGTGCGTTTTACTTGGAGTCCATTTATATTTGTATCCAGGGCAAAGGTAATACACCCAATACAACTTCATAACAACTGGCTTCTGTCGAATGGTCATTCTGAAAAACCAGCAACCAGCCAATGGCTGCAATCGCTGATCAATGTATTCTGGCAGGTGAGGGGGAATCCCCCAGTTCCCCCTGTCATAATACAGCGTGAGGGAACCTTGTATCTACATTGTTGTTCAACTTGAAGGTTGTATTTTTCCCTAATATTATTTTCTCGAATCGTAGTCCTAGTGTTTTTGCTTGTTTTCACGGTTACTAGTCCCAAATATAGTCAGTTTTGGTTCCTGGTGTGATGGCCTTAGCTGAGCTTTGTGTCCATTCATTAATCTGGGCAGGATTTCAGCAGTTTTTCTTGTTCATCCTACTTGTATTTTTTGTTGTTGGTTGGGTAATGCCCCTCGTGATACTTACCTGGGCTGCCTTGTATATTGGTCAAGGCAGGCTTAGCATTCTATTTGTATACTAGCCATGTCCAACATTGTTTTTTTTTTTTCCCAACCACACATTATTACTTTTCCTACACTTGGCAGCCATGCTCAGACTCTTTTTGTCTCTTTTTGGTTTACAGTTGGGCGCACGTTTAGAGGATATGCATCTCTAAAAACATTGATTACCCCACTTGGGCATTCATTTACTTGTGAAAAAGTGAAGTTGAGGCTTGGTCCCAGAGTGAACCTTCTGCTCCTGGATGTCAAGATTCAGTCCTTTACACTGGAAGGGGGCGATTTCGGAAGAGGTAAGTCACAGTGGGGTTGACAATTTTGCCGCTCGTTATGTAGCATTTTTTTTCGCACCTTTAGCTCATGGTGATCTGGTCTCACCATTGCAGATGGGATCACCAAACTCTGCAGAATTATCTAATCAAGATGTTTGTTACCTTTTCCTTTTCTATTAACTTTATTTATTTTTCATTAATATTCCTTTGTCAAGGGCACAACATTTTCTGATGCAGGGTTTGTGTCCCGGTGTTGTGTTGAATACTGTCCCCCGTCGGATAGTGTCCGCCCTGTACTGCGCTTGCGGAGGACAAGGAGACGCCGAAAGTCTCTGAATATGAATGGCGCCTGCTCACTGAGTCCAGTTCCAAGCCCCACCATCCAAGTGGACATAGAGTTAGAATAAAAAATTGCACCCGAACCGTGGCGAGCAAAGCGAGCCCGCGAGGGGCCCTGTTACTAGGTGCTGCTTTACATCATCTATGTCCACTTCAATGGGGGGGCTTGAACCTGTACTCAGTGCGCAGGCGCTGTTCATCTTCAGAGACTTTTGGCATCTCCTTGCCTGTGCAGTACGGGGCGGACACTATCCGATGGGGGGACAGTTCTTGGCAGAACTCCGGCTCTCTCACCTTCACCTAAGCTTCTCCCCCTCACTGGCTACACCATCCAGAGGAAACCTGGAACAAGAGTCATTAGTAAACTTTCTTTTGAAAACGATTCTTGCCTGGCTGACCCTAGTTTGTAGATCAGGAGATTTGTCCTTAATCTATCTATGGTCGCTGTGTGCTTGTTCTAAGTAAATGTTGAAGGAAGAAATGTTGGAGGAAGACTGAAGGTCAGAAATAGCATATGGCAACTCGTATTTTCAGAAGGCAATGGCACCACCCAACGTATGTTAGCTTGAAGGCTGGTTTCACACTGGGGCGGTGGGGGCGGCGGTGGTAAAGCAGCGCTATATTTAGCGCTGCTTTATCGCCGTTTTAGCCGTGGTATACGGCCCCTAGCGGGGTGGTTTTAACCCCCGCTAGCGGCCGAAAAAGGGTTAAAACCCCCCCCGCAAAGCGCTGCTTTGCCGACGGTATTACCGCGGTATGCCCGCGGTGTCCCATTGATTTCAATGGGTAGGAGCGGTGAATACACCGCTCCTTCACCGCTCCAAAGATGCTGCTAGCAGGACTTTTTTTACCGTCCTGTTAGCGCACCGCTCCAGTGTGAAAGCCCTCCAGCTTTCTCAGGAGCTATACAGGCGCTATTTTTAGCGCTGTAGCTCCTGAAAAACGCCTCAGTGTGAAAGCACCCTAAGTGGAAATTAGAAGGAGAGCTGAAATACAACAATGTATCCCTTCCCATGCAGGGGGTCCTCTGACATATAAACCCCTCTAGTAGAGAAAAGCATAGAAGTAGCTGGGGTAGCCAATCTGTGGACAGCAGTGAACAGTACACCGTATATTTCAGTAGGTGGGAGATGAACATACACTATATTGTCAAAAGTATTGGGATGCCTGCCTTTACACGCACATGAACTTTAATGGCATCACAGTCTTAGTCCGTAGGGTTCAATATTGAGTTGGCCCACCCTTTGCAGCTATAACAGCTTCAACTCTTCTGGGAAGGCTGTCCACAAGGTTTAGGAGTGTGTCTATGGGAATGTTTGACCATTCTTCCAGAAACGCATTTGTGAGGTCAGGCACTGATGTTGGATGAGAAGGCCTGGCTCGCAGACTGCTTTCTAACTCATTCCAAGGCAGGTGTTCCATTACTTTTGACAATGTAGTTTATATGCCATATGCCATAGTTTGTGGACTCTCCTACAGACTAAATAAAACACACTGATTTGGTTATTTTTACTAAAGAAATGTAGAATACATTATGGCTCTAAGTTTATGAACAAATAAATAATAAATTATCTTTAGGCTCCATGCACACTAGAGCTCATAAACTGCTGTTTTTTTGGAGGTTGGGCGTTTTTCCCTCTTCGTCTTTCAGGGCAGCCTACTTTGAGATGTAGTCTCCTCCCCTTCCTTCAGGAAACACTGCGCCAGCCCATAAATCTTTCTTCCCCCTGCCGGACTTCAGTTTTAGTGTTTCCTCCGGTGGGGAGACACTGTGCTAGGAACCTGGTCGTTTTCAGTGAGTGGACTGTGACCTACTTTTTGTTTCACTGCAGGGGAAGCAGGGGTCTTCCTATGTGGAAGGTGCGGTACTCACCCACCATGGCTAGCCTCCCCATCCCAGCCGAGCGCGGTGATGGTATGTGGGGGTCCTTTATCGTGTCCACCGGGACTTTGCTGGGAGGCAGCTCCGCTCTCCCTGTGTCTGCATGGGCCGCAATGTTTGGAACTCGCGGGCTGGACGACGGGCGACGTCACTTCCGGTAGAGGGCGGAGGTTGACGCTTTAACCCGCGACTTCCGGTTCCGGGTCGCGGAGCCGATAAAAAGACCGGGCACAAGCTGGAGATGAGTCGTGAGCGCGCACAGGCAGCGCAAGACTCAGGAACAACCACCTCAGGATGTCCGAAGCTGAGCCTCAAACGGACGTTCCCTCCAGCCTTCCAAAGGTAAGAGCGCCCTGGGGAAGGTAGCTCTATACCCAAGGACTGTCCCTCCTATACTTAGTTCCGGTTTTAGGGGGGGCAGACCCCCTGGGTGGTCAGGGGGTGGGGGAGGCCCAGATTCCTGCATATTAAAGAGGGTCTAGGGCACTCCCTGGTGGTATCCTGCAAAAGCCTGTATGCTGATTTTTTGTCTGCTTTTTTTGTTTCCTTACTATGTTTCAGAAAGCTACGGAAAAGTCTAAATCTACTCACAGTTCCAGAAGGAAGTGTGCCTCCTGTAGGGAGATTCTAGGGGAGACATGGACAAAGGTCCTTTGTAAGAGCTGTATAGATTCCCTAGTCAGGGAAAGAGACTCTGAGCAGGAATCGGGTCTCGCAGCCTCAGTCAAGGAGCTTTCATCCACTTTCTCCTCATTTAAAACTTTGTTTGAAAGTTTCCAGCTCCCCACCAGTCTCCCTACTCAGGATACCACCCCGCCACAGGCTCAGGGTTCCACACCTGCTAGATCTGCCACTAAGATTAGAGCAGGGGAAGTTTCAGGCCCTTCCGAGGTGGAGCCCAGGCAGCCAGACAGTACCTCCTCCGATTCACAGGAGGGGTCTGAGGGGGAGGACCAGGACGGGGAGTCCAGAAGGTCCTCCAGATACAAATTGTCCCTGGATGAGGTAGATGACCTCTTGGGAGCAATACATACTACCCTCGGTATTCAGGCGGACAGAAAGCCCCTAACCCTACATGATCAGATGTACAAGGGCTTGGGGGAAACAAAGAAAAGAGTGTTTCCTGTGCACGAGGTGCTAATAGAAACAATCAAGAAGGAGTGGCAGGATCCGGAAAGAAAACCCTTCTTCTCCAGATCCTTGAAGAGAAGGTTCCCTTTCTCAGAGGATCCTGATTCTATTTGGAATAAAAATCCCAAATTAGACGCTGCCTTCAGTCAAGTTTCCAGACACACAGATCTGGCATTTGAGGACATGGGGGCCTTGGCAGACGTAATGGACAAGAGGATAGATTCCCTTCTTAAAAAGACTTGGGACTCTACAGTGGGTAATTTAAAACCCGAGATGGCCGTTACTGTGGTGGCCCGCAACCTTGAGCACTGGCTTTCCCAAATACAGGCGCACATTGAGGCGGGCACTGCCAAGGATACTATACTAGCCTCCTTTCCCACCATTCTGCGAGGAGTCGCGTACATTGCAGACGCCTCGGCAGAGTCAGTCCGGATGTCGGCCAGGTCTGCAGCACTGGCCAACTCCACCAGACGAGCGCTTTGGCTCAAAACTTGGCCTGGCGATAGCGCCTCCAAGGCCAAGCTATGCGGAATTCCCTTAACAGGGGACCTGCTTTTTGGTCCAGGTTTGGACACAGTCCTTGACCGCACGGCAGACCGGAAAAAATCCTTTCCAGTCAAACGTAAAGCTCCAGCTCAGGCTAAAAAAGGTTTCGCCCTCAAAAACGCAGGGAAAACCAAAAGCCAGAAGGTCAAAAGAAAACCTGGGGACAGAAAGGCAAGGGCAGAGGAGGGGCGATTTTTCGCCCTCCTGAACAGCCCCGTAAGAGCCAATGACCCGCCAAGTTTGGTGGGAGGAAGACTGGGGGCCTTCCTCTCCCAGTGGGAGGCAATCTCTCACAACAAATTTATTCTGGGGGTCATAGGAAGGGGGTATCACTTGGAGTTCTCTTCTCCCCCCCCCCCAGAAGTTTTCTGGTCACACACCTTCCCGGGTGCAGGGAAAAGGCCAATGCCCTAATGGGAGCCCTAAGCAATTTGGAACAGCAAAATGTAATTTGCAGAGTACCAAAGGCAGAGGAAGGGATGGGGGTCTACTCACACATATTTGTGGTGAGAAAACCCTCTGGGAAGTTCAGGCTAATTCTGAACTTAAAACCCCTGAACAAGGTAGTAACCTACAAAAAATTCCGTATGGAATCAATTTACTCTGTCAGATCCCTCCTGCCCCCCAACTGCTTTATGGTCTCACTGGACCTCAGGGACGCTTATCTACACGTCCCTATTGCCGAGAACTCCCAAAAGTTCCTGCGGCTAGCAGTAGACTTAGGGGACCTAGTAGTGCACCTACAGTTCCAGGCACTGCCCTTCGGGCTATCCTCCTCGCCCCGCATTTTCACAAAGGTGTTGGCGGAGGCTATGACCTTTCTTCGTCTCCAGGGAGTGGCTATAATAGCCTACCTAGACGATCTGCTTCTTTTTGCAATGTCTCCAGATCAACTAATAAAGGATCTCGAGGTAACAAAAAGAGTCTTGTTGAGCCTGGGGTGGCTGCTGAATTTGGAAAAATCCAATTTGATCCCCTCTCAGCGCATCTCATACCTAGGGTATTTGCTAGACTCAACCCTATTAAGAGTTTTTCTTCCCCTAGAGAAGGTTCAGAAGCTGGAAAAGGCAGTGGCCTTCCTTCAGTGCAGCCATCAGGTCTCTATAAGGTACCTGATGTCAACACTGGGCCTACTAACCTCCACCCTCCCGGCTGTGCAGTGGGCAGCTCTGCACTTCAGGCCCCTTCAGTCTTTTATCCTAAAGGTATGGGATCACAGCCAGGAAGAGCTAGACAGACTGGTGTACGTCCCAGGCCAGGTAAAAAGATCCCTGTGGTGGTGGAGGAAAGTAACAAACCTGTCACAAGGTCGCCTGTGGATCATACCGACCTCGCAGGTGGTAACCACGGATGCAAGCGGCAGGGGCTGGGGAGCTCATCTGGGACCCCTGCTAGCTCAGGGACCCTGGAAGGATGACGAGGTAGGAAGATCGTCCAACTGGAAGGAATTGAGGGCAGTAGGGCTAGCCCTCAAGTCTTTCGAAAAAAAAGAGCTTCAGGGCCACCACACTCAGGTGCGGTCGGACAATTCATGCACCGTGGCCTACCTAAACAAACAGGGCGGCACAAGAAGCAGGGTCCTGTTAGCCCTAGCGTCAGAGATACTGAACTGGGCCGAGGCCAACACCCTCTCGTTATCGGCAGTATTCCTAAGAGGCGAGAAAAATACAATAGCAGATTTTCTCAGCCGAAGGAGACAGAGAAGGCGACTGGGTCCTCAACCAGGAGGCCTTCGATCTCATCTCAGGGAAGTGGGGGCTTCCGGAGATAGACCTCTTTGCATCAAAGACCAACGCAAAGACCCACTGTTTTTTCTCCCTAAACAAGGGAGAAGGAGCATTGGGGGTGGACGCCCTATCTCAAAGCTGGCACTTCAGGGTCTGCTACGCCTTTCCGCCTCCAGCCCTGTTGCCAGCTGTCCTGAGGAAATTTCAGATGGAGAACACAGATCTGATTTTAGTGGCACCACATTGGCCCAAGAGGGCTTGGTTCTCACTGCTAAAACAGTTGACAGTGGAACCTCCCCTCTTCCTTCCACCTCGAGAGGATCTTCTCTCCCAGGGCCCAGTCCTTTGTCCACAGGTCCATCGGTGGAAGCTTGCGGCCTGGCTACTGAGGAGGGCATACTAAGATCCAAAGGATTTTCAGAGAAATTAGTCTCTACCCTCCTCGGTAGCAGGAAAAAGGAAACACGCAGGATATACAGGAAGGTCTGGCTCCGCTTTAATGCATGGTGCTTAGAGTATTCCTTTTCAGCGCGGAATCCCACGGCCGTATTAGAATTCCTACAATGTGGGGCAGACAAGGGCCTGTCTATTAGCACCCTTAAGGGTCAAGTGTCAGCATTAAGCTCATACTTAGAGAAACCTCTGGCCTCCAGTCCTTGGGTAGCCAGATTTTTCAGGGCTCTGTCTAGACAGAGACCAGTCAGGGGTCCACCTTTTCCTAAATGGGACCTGTCTTTGGTCTTGCAGACCCTGACGGGACCCCCCTTTGAACCTCTGGGAGAGTGTTCACTAAGGGAACTTACCCTGAAAACAGCTTTTTTGGTTGCAGTAACTACTGCTAGGAGGGTGAGTGAAATTGAGGCATCAATTAGACCCCCCTTTTTTGTTGTTTTCCCAGATCGGATTGTCTTCAAAACCGATCCGGCTTTTTTACCTAAGGTGACTTCCAGTTTTCACAGGAGTCAAGAGATAGTTTTACCTTCTTTTTGTTCTAACCCCTCAGGTGAAAGGGAGTTAAAATTTAGTTTTTTGGACATAAGGAGATGTATCCTTCACTACCTAGAACTGACCGAAACATTTAGAAGGTCAGATTCCCTTTTTGTTTTGTTTTCGGGAACCAGAAAAGGGCAAAAAGCGTCCTGACGCACTATCGCCAGGTGGCTCAGACTGACCATTAGCCAAGCTTACACCCTAGGGGGGAAAAAAATCCCTACAGGTATAAAGGCACACTCTACCAGGGCCATAGCAGCCTCTCAAGCAGAGAAGGCTGGAGCAACGCCTGAACAGATATGCAAGGCAGCAACATGGTCCAGCTACTCCACCTTCGTAAGGCATTACAGGGTGGATCTGGTGTCAGCAGGCGAGCAAGCCTTTGGGCGAAAGGTTTTGCAAGCTGTAGTCCCACCCTAACTGGTAAGTGCTCGTTTTTCATCTCAAAGTAGGCTGTCCTGAAAGACGAAGAGGGAAAATTAGAGTTACGTACCGGTAACGTCCTTTTCCAGTAGTCTTTCAGGACAGCCCCAGTTACCCACCCGAAGAATCATTTAGGACAGCCCCAGTTACCCACCCGAAGAATCATGGGAGGGCCAATGAGAGATAGGGTGGCGGGGGGACACGACGGATGAGAGCGGGAGAAAAAGACATCGGAGAGGAGAGCGGGAGAAGGAGGCCGGAGTGAGAAGTCAGGAAGGAGAACCCCCGAAGTTGATACGATGTCCCCATGGTAAGCTTGCCCTATTATATTTTGACTTTTAAAAAAAACATGTCGTAGTGTGTTTTTTTTATTGAAGCCTTTTCCCACCAGCGTGAATGGGTTAGGGGTACGATGTACCCCCATAACTCTTTAAAATATGGGTGGAGGGCGAGGGATTGAGGGGGCACCATTAAGATTTAATGGGGGCTCTCTGATTCCGATAAGTTCCCCCACCACAGAACCCAACAACCTAAAGTCCTGGGTTGTCGGGAAAGAAGTGGACCTGGTCCTTACATCAACATGGGGACAAGGTGCTTGTAGGTGGGGGGCCAACTGCCCCTGAAGCACCTTCACTTCTCGCACCCCCCCATGTGGGAGGGATGACTGCATGGTTTTGGTTCACGGAGGGGGGGCGCCATCGCTCGTCACCACACCCAATTTCCTGACGGGCCAGACTGAATGCTCCGGATAAGGGTTTGGTATGGATTTTGGTGGAGGAACCCCACCGTCCAATTTTTTTTTTTTCATGTTTTGGCGGGGTGGTTCCCCTTCAATCCATCAGCACACAAGTTGCACCACAAGTCAGATCAATGATGATACGAATTTCTGTGGGTGAATTCTATTCAAATCATTGGGCTCCAATAGGGAATCGATTGGTTTTGAATAGAGACGAGAGAAACACTCAGCTAAATAGCTGAATAAAAATTGCGTTTTTAAAAGCTGCGTCTTTCATGCCAGCAATCCCGATGTTCTGAAACAGCCGTTTATGAAGCTCAGTGTGCATGGAGCCTAATTCATTTGCAAAGAATTTGTATAATGGAAACAAAGTAAAACTTTTTTTTTTGTTTGTTTGTTTTTTTTTTTTTTTTCATTTACATTGCAAAAAATAAATATAACCCAGTGGTGATTAAATACCACCTAAAAGAAAGCTCTATCTGTCTAAAAAAATATGATAAAATTCAATTTAGGTACAGTATTGCATGACTGACTGTCATTTAACCACATCAATACCTGGCACTTTCACCCCCTTCCTTCCCATACCAATTTTCAGCTTTCAGAGCTCTCGCATTTTCACTGACAATGGCCTTGGTCATGCTACGCTGTACCCAAATTACAAATTTAGCATTTTTTTCGCACAAATAGAGATTTCTTTTGGTGGTTTTTATTTACGACTCCGTTTTTTAAAAATATCGAAAAAAAGAGCGGAAATTTGGAAAAAAAAATCAATATTTTCTTCTTTCTATTTTAAACGAAATCCAATAAAATTGAATTTTGTCTTAAATTTAAGCCAAAATGTATTCTGCTACGTCTTTGGTAAAAAAAAAAAACGTGTATATTAATTGGTTTGTGTGATCACGGACTGAAGTACATAGCAAATTGAAAATACCATAATGTACTAATGTGCGCTGGTGTGTGATCAACGGTCATGTGTGCTGATTTTAATGTTACATATTGTGGGGGACAGGGTGTTTTTTCACTATGGGGGGAACTAGTGTGTACATGTTGTACATGTGTGTTTTAATGGTTATGGGTTTTACACTGGTGTATCCTGTGTGAAAAAAGCGGTTAAAAAACTGCTCATACTCACACGATCCGCTATCGCTTCGACAGCTTTCTGTGTGAGGAGAGCCGATCGCCTATGCTACCGGCTCTCTTGTTACATCACATGATGGCTGATTGGACTCGGACGTCATGTGATCAGGAGGGCCAATCACAGAGCCCTCATGCGATAGGAGATTAGCGTTGTCTTGGTGTCATGGCATGGTGATCGTGCGCTGCGTGGGGTCACGTCGCGTGTTCCCCCTCCTTCTGAGTGGCGTTCCTGAAGTTTAAATCAGAAGGAGGGGAGCGCCCAACCCGGGCCCTTTATAAGCAAATGGCCGGGTTGGGGGAAGTTTCTTAAAATTTTGAATGCTGAAAACTGAAAAAAGGTCTGGGGAGGAAGAGGGTGGAAAAAGGCCCCTTTTTTTAGGGGGGGTTAAGATCCATGAAAACAAAAAGAAAAGGGGGAGACCATCAAGGCCCCCCTTTACACTGGGGGGTCGGTTTCGGGAAATTTGGATCCAAATTCGGGAAAGGGGAAAAGGACGGGTTTTGTTGGGCCAATCAAAGGTTTTTTTCCCGGGTGAGTCAGGGTTGGGAAAATTTTCCCTTTTTTTAAAAAAGGAGTGGGGATGGTACTGGGAGCGATGGGGGGATTCAGAATCGGACAAAAAAAGAATGTTTGGTAATTACCAAATATGGGTTTTGATTTAAGTAAAAAAAAAAACCCGGGAAAAGGGATGGCGGGGGCCCCCATAAATAAATTCATCATAACGGGGAAAAATGATAATTGTTACGAAAAGTTAAAAAACTAAAAGAAAATTTGTATTTTATACGAATCAAAATTTAAAATTTTGGGGCACGAATTATGAAATAGAATTTTTCTAATACGAAACGGGAAAGGAAAGGAAAAGAAAAAATTTATTTATTTTGGGCACATTTTAATTTTTTTGGGGCGTAGGCCTGCAAAGGCCCCAGGGTGAAAGGGGGTTTTAAGAGGGCAGTACAAAACTTTTAAAAAGCACAATTGGGGAAAAAACTCCGGGTCATGGTGGGTATGCTCGTCAAGTAGATAAAAAGGGCCCCGTTGTGGGGGTCGGGGGGGCAGCGTCCCCTTTTCAGGGAGGCCCGGTTTGGGGCCCGCGGTTTTTTGGGTAGAAGCCCATTTCTTCCCGGAGTGGATGAAAAGTTCAGGTGGATGGAGGTCGACCCGCCAACACGGGCGGTAGCCCGCCACCCCCAGTGACCCCGTGATTTCGGTTGACCTCCAAAACCCCCTAGAATCTCAGACCGGGTCCCGGGAAATGTCCTTTTCCCACCGACCGAGGGGGTCCCTCCCGGGCCCCCCTAACAAGGAACGCGATGTTCCGTCAAGTTAGAGACCTGTCAGGTTTTATTTAACCCAAGGGACGTTTTGTCCGGCCTCATGGTTTTCATCAGCATCGCCCCACTAAGGGCCCACAGTTTTAAGTCGCCAAACGGAACATCTTTTTCACCCACCCCAAAAACTTGATTTCACCCCTTATTTTGCCTAAACCCAAGTTTAAATTTTTCAAAAAACAGGGTTTTTGAAGTTTCCCTTTACACCCTTTTAAAATGTTTAATTTTTAAAAACAGGGCCCAAACCCGCTGATTTATTAAAGTTTTGCTTTAAGGGAAAAGGACACCCCTGCTTTTAAATTCAATCAAACATTGTCATGGACTTCTAAAAAACTGTTTTTTTGGGCGATTTTAAGCCCCAGTTTAGTGGTAAAAAAAAGTGTAAAATGCAAGATTTTTGGTGGGAAATAAAAGGATGTCCCCTGGGATTCAGACTTTCAGGGGGATCAAAATGGCCGGGGGACGGAAGTCACTTCGTTTTTCAAGTTTTTAGGGCACTTAAACTGAAAGGAACTGGCCATCCGCCCCCTCACAGGGGGGGGGTCTACTTGACGAGCATTCCCACATTATCCTTTTCAGTTGTTTACCAAATTTTGGTTATTAACCAAATTGCCGACCGGCGCCCCGAAGATATTCGTCGACAGGGAAAGGCACCCTACAGGCAGGGGGGGCGTTATTTACGTTCCCCCCTTTCGGGCCCGTCCCTTTCCTTTGGGGGGGCGCGCCGGGGGCCCGGGGCGCTCCCCGCCGGGGCGGGACCCCCGTGAGTCCCGGGGCCGGTCCCCCCGGACTCAATCGCCCCGGGGAATCCCCCGATCGTTTTCACGGAGCGGTGAACGGGGAGATGCCGAGAAAAAACGCATCTTCCCCGTTTCTTTTGGGCCCCTTTTGCAACTAGTGACGCGATTTGCTCCCGTTTATTTGGGGGGAGAGATCGTTTCACTAGTGACGGGCCCCGCCCCCCCCCCCCAGTAAAAAACACACCCCCGGGGGTACTTAAAAACCCCCACCCTGCCACCTTGTGGTTAACCCCTAAAATGTAGTGTCATTTATACAGAAATCAAAAGGATTTAAATGCATTTAAATTTCTGTAAAAATGACAAAAGGTTCCCCAAAAAAGTGTCAAAAAAAGTCCGATGTGGGCCGCCCCCAAGTGGGAGTACAAAAAAAATCGCAGTCTCCGCATTAAAAATAAAAAAAAAATTTAATAAAAATGTATAAAAACTATCCCCCATCTTGTAAACGCTTAAATTCTGCGCAAAACCGATCAATTAAACGTTTTGCATTTTTTTTACCAAAAATAGTAGAAAAAATACGTATCGGCCCTTAAAATGAGGGGAAAAAAAAAATTTTTTTTTTATATATTTTTTGGGGATATTTATTATAGCAAAAAATTTAAAAAAAAATGCTTTTTTTTTAAAAAATTTTCGCCCCTATTTTGGGTTTTTAGCGCAAAAAATTTAAAAAAAACAGGGGGATCAAATTCCACCAAAAGAAAGCTCTATTTGTGGGAAAAAAAAAAGGGCGTCAAAATTTTTTTGGGGGCCAGTCGCCGACCGCGCAATTGTCGTTAAAAGGAAAGCTGTGCCGAACGAAAAAAGGGGCCCGGTCCTTTGGCGGAAATTGGTCCCGGGCTGAAAGTGGTTTAAAATCTTGTACTGCTTAAATCTTATGCCGCTTTTTGACGATTTTGGCATTCCCCAAAAAAAACCCTGGGGTTTATTTTTCCCACGGGGAAATTTGGCCCCAAACTTGTCTTGGGATTTTCACACGGTCAAAAAAAATGGGTTTTCGGAAATTCCAAACTTCAAAAAAACCGGGGGTGACGTACAACCCGTACGACGGACGAGAAAATTTAAGGGTTTTTTAGCCAGTGCAAAGGGTCTTCTGCTTTATTCCGAGGGAAGCGGGGGGGATTTTTTGTGCGTAGGAAATTTTGTTCAAAATGGGTCGGAATTTCCGACAAAAAGTTTTTGGTTCGGAAAAAAATTTGGGACCAGCTCTCAAATTTTTTGTTGTGGAAAATCCGACAGCAAAAGCCGATGGAGCCTACACACGGTCGGAATTTTTGACAACAGCCTTCCCCTCGAACTTTGGGTGTCGGCAATTTCCGGGGGTGTGTACGCGGGATTAGATGGAGCTGCCCCTTTTTTCTTGTTTTTCCCCCAGAGTCACTTCTGCTCCTCCCCAGCGGGCCCCCCCGCCAATTTTTTTTTGGCATTACTCCCCAAAGTGATATTGTTCTGCCCCCCCCCCCGGAATCCCCCCCCCCCTCCCCTCCCTTGCCCCCAAAATCCATAAATTTTATATTGACTTAATTAAAGTTACCAAAATTATTTCAGTGTAGTGTCATTGAGGTTCCACTCATCTGTCTTATAAAATCTTTGTATTGCAGAGTGCAAACGGTTTGGGACCAAACTGGGGGGGGGGGCACCAACCCCCAGGGTCCTTACATACAAGACCAGAACGCAGCATGATAAATGTAATTTGTTTAAAAATGTCAATTAACGTGTTCTTGTGTCTCCCCCAGCTTATACAAGACCAGAACGCAGCATGATAAATGTAATGTTAAAAATGTCATTAACGTGTTCTTGTGTCTCCCCAGCTGGCCGGAGGTGATCTTATAATAACTGAAGTCCGGCAGGGGGAAGAAAGATTTATGGGCTGGCGCAGTGTTTCCTGAAGGAAGGGGAGGAGACTACATCTCAAAGTAGGCTGTCCTGAAAGACTACTGGAAAAGGACGTTACCGGTACGTAAATCTAATTTTTTTTTAAAAGCCCATAAACTACACTCTATGTTATCCTATGTGTCCATGCACACATGGACGTTGTTGGACATTTATCAGCAGTGGAGTTTATGATGTCACCACCCGGGGCATGATGGTAATGTGACGTCATAAGGGGGCGGGGTCGCCAGATGACATCACCCGGTGACCATGCCCCATGCCAATATAAGTCGTTGCGCACCGCGCACATGGCATTACAGCGGTAGAGAGCGTTGTGTCAACATCAGAAGAAGAGAAGAGGGAAGAAGACAACGGAGAATACCGGGCCAGCGCTAGTAAAAGAGTTGGAAGAAGATAGCGGAGGAGCCTGCCAGAAGGCACCGGAGAGCGGGAAAAGACACCGGAGAGCGGGCGAAGAGGCCGGAGAAGTCGGAAGAGACCCCCGAAGTTGGAAGAAGACCCCTGGAGCTGCCTAATAAATGACTTTAAAAACCTGTCTAGTGTGTTTTTTTTATTGAAGCTTTTCCCCCCCAGGTGAATGGGTAGGGGTACGATGTACCCCATACTCATTCACATAGGGTGGGGGGCCGGGATCTGGGGGCCCCCTTATTAAAGGGGGCTCCCAGATTCCGATAAGTTCCCCCCAACAGACCCCAACAACCAAAGGCCAGGGTTGTCGGGAAGAGGCCCTTGTCCTCATCAACATGGGGACAAGGTGCTTTTAGGTGGGGGGCCCCCTGCCCCGAAGCACCTTCCCCCATGTTGAGGGAATGCGGCCTGGTATGGTTCAGGAGGGGGGGGGGGCGCTCGCTCGTCCCCACCCCCTTTCCTGACCGGCCAGACTGCATGCTCGGATAAGGGTTTGGTATGGATTTTGGGGGGACCCCCACGCCAATTTTTTTTTTTTCATTTTGGCGGTGGTTCCCCTTCATCCTCAGCACACAAGTTGCACCACAAGTCAGATCATGATGATCCGACTTCTGGTGTGACTTCTATTCAAATCAATGGGCTCCCATAGGGAACCATTGGTTTTGAATAGAGACAGAGAAACACAGCTAAAAGCTGATAAAATTGCGTTTTTAAAGCAGCGTTTTCCTGCCAGCAATCCGATGTTCTGAACAGCCGTTTATGAGCTCCAGTGTGCATGGAGCCTAATTCATTTGCAAAATTGTATAATGGAAACAAAGAAAAACTTTTTTTTTTGTTTGTTTTTTTTTTTTTTTTCATTTACATTGCAAAAAATAAATAACCCAGTGGTGATTAAATACCACCAAAAGAAAGCTCTATCTGTCTAAAAAAATATGATAAAAATTCAATTTAGGTACAGTATTGCATGACTGACTGTCATTTAACCACATCAATACCTGGCACTTTCACCCCCTTCCTTCCCATACCAATTTTCAGCTTTCAGAGCTCTCGCATTTTCACTGACAATTGCATGGTCATGCTACGCTGTACCCAAATTACATATTTAGCATTTTTTTCGCACAAATAGAGCTTTCTTTTGGTGGTATTTATTTACGACTCCGTTTTTTAAATATATCGAAAAAAGAGCGGAAATTTGGAAAAAAAAACAATATTTTCTTCTTTCTATTTTAAACGAAATCCAATAAAATTGAATTTTGTCATAAATTTAAGCCAAAATGTATTCTGCTACGTCTTTGGTAAAAAAAAAAAAAACGTGTATAATAATTGGTTTGTGTGATCACGGACAGATGTACGCAAATGATCATGTACAAATGTGCGCAGGTGATCACGGACATGTGTGCAGATTTTACTGTTACATATGTGGGGGACAGGTGTTTTTACTATGTGGGGACATGTGTGTACATGTTTTACATGTGTGTTTTACATGTGTGTTTTACACTGGTGATCAGTGTGTAAAAAGCTGTAAAAAACAGCTCATACTCACACGATCCGCTCTCCTCACCGACAGCTTCTGTGTGAGGAGAGCCGATCGCCTAGCAACCGGCTCTCTGTTTACATCACATGATGGCTGATTGGACACGGCCGTCATGTGATCAGGAGGGCCAATCACAGAGCCCTCCTGCCGATAGGAGATTAGCCGTGTCTTGGTGACAAGAGCGCATCGGGATCGTGCCGCTGCGTGGGCTCACGCTCGCGTGATCCACCTCCTTCTGAGTGGACGTTCCTGAACGTCCACTCAGAAGGAGAGAGCGCCCACCCGGCCATTTATATGCAGTGGCCGGGTGGGAAGTTGCTAAAGTATGACATCGCTGAAAGCTGAAAATTGGTCTGGGCAGGAAGAGGGTGAAAGTGCCCTGTATTTAGGGGATTAAGATCCATGAAAACAAGAAGAAAGGCAGCACCATCTAAGGCCCCTTTCACACTGGGGTGTCGTTTACGAATTTCGGATCCAAATTCGGAACGGAAACGTGACTGGTGTTTTGTTGACCAATCAGAGGTTTTCTTCTGCTGCTGAGTCAGGGTTGGGAAAATTACCTTTTTTAAAATAGGAGTGGGAGACTGGTACTGGTAGTCGATGGGAGATTCAGAATCGGACAAAATAAGAATGTTTGTTAATTACAACTATTCGTTATGATGAAGTAAAAAAAAAAACCAGGAACAGGGATGGCGGGAGCCCCTCATAATGATAAATTCATCATAACGAAAACTGATAATTGTTACGAAAAGTTAACCAACCTAACGAAAATTTGTATTTCATACGAATCCAAATTGAATTTCGGACACGAATTATGAAATACGAATTAATTCTAATACGAAACGGAACGGAACGAAACGAAACAAATTTATTGATGGCGCACATAATTTTTGGCGCTGTAGCGCCTGCAAAGCGCCCCAGTGTGAAAGGGGTCTAAGAGTAGCAGTACAAGACTTTAATAAGCACAATTGGTAAACAACTCACAGGATCATGGTGGGTATGCTCGTCAAGTAGATAAAGGTCCCCGTTGTGGGCGGTCGGATGGGCAGCGTTCCTTGTCAGGGAGGCCGGATGGAGCCTGCGGTAGTGTGGGTAGACAGCGATACTTCCTGGAGCTGGACTGAGAGTTCGAGGTGGATGGAGGTCGAGCAGCCATCACGGGCGGTAGCCACGCCCACCGCCAGTGACACCCGTGATGTCGGCTTGACCTCCATCCACCTAGAACTCTCAGACCAGCTCCAGGAAGTGTCACTGTCTACCCACACGACCGAGGGCTCCATCCGGCCTCCCTAACAAGGAACGCCGATGTTCCGTCAGATTAGACGACCTGTCAGGTTTCATAACCGAAGTGACGTTCCGTCACGGCCATCATGGTACACTCAGCACTCGCCCACACTAAGCCTACAGTTTGAAGTCGCCAAGCGGAACATCTTTTTACACCCACCAAAATCTTGCATTTCACACTTATTTTGCCTACTAAACTAAGTTTATTTCTCAAATACAGTATTTAGAAGTCCGTGACACCGTTTAGATGTTGAATTTTAAAAGCAGCGGCAAACCTGCTGATCTCATATGTTTGCTAATGGGACAGGACACCGCTGCTTTTAAAATTCAATCAAAACATTGTCATGGACTTCTAAATACTGTATTTGACGATATAAGCTCAGTTTAGTGGTAAAAATAAGTGTAAAATGCAAGATTTCGGTGGGAATAAAAGGATGTCCACTTGGCGACTTCAGACTGCAGGGAGTATCAAGATGGCCGTGACGGAACGTCACTTCCGTTACAAGTTTTGACGGGTCACTTAAACTGACGGAACATCGGCCATCCAGCCTCTCACAGCGGGGATCTACTTGACGAGCATACCCACCATTATCCTGTCAGTTGTTTACCAATTGTGGTTATTAACCACTTGCCGACCGGCGCACGACGATATACGTCGACAGAATGGCACGTACAGGCAGGAGGGCGTATATATACGTCCCTCCTTTCGCCTGTCCGTGCCATCGGGAGCGCGCGGGGCGCGGCGCGCTCCCGCGCCGGTCGGGACCCCCGTGAGTCCGGCCGCGGTCCCCGCGGACTCAATCGCCGCGGGGACTCCCGCGATCGTCTCACGGAGCGGCTGAACGGGGAGATGCCGAGATAAACAGCATCTTCCTGTTCTGCCTAGCAACTAGTGACGCCGATCTCTGCTCCCTGTGATTGGAGCAGAGATCAGCATTCACTAGCTGACAGCCACGCCCCCCCCACAGTAAAAAACACACCCCTAGGCCTACTTAACCCCTACACTGCCACCTTGTGGTTAACCCCTAAACTGCTAGTGTCATTTATACAGAAATCAATGCATTTAAATGCATTAATTGCTGTAAAAATGACAATGGTCCCAAAAATGTGTCAAAAATGTCCGATGTGTCCGCCATAATGTCGCAGTCACAAAAAAAATCGCAGATCTCCGCCATTAATAATAAAAAAAAATTATTAATAAAAATGCTATAAAACTATCCCCTATCTTGTAAACGCTATAACTTCTGCGCAAACCGATCAATAATCGCTTATTGCGATTTTTTTTACCAAAAATATGTAGAAGAATACGTATCGGCCTAAACTGAGGAAAAAAAATGTTTTTTTATATATTTTTTGGGGATATTTATTATAGCAAAAAAAAAAAATAATGCATTTTTTTCAAAATTGTCGCTCTATTTTTTGTTTATAGCGCAAAAAATAAAAACCGCAGGGGCGATCAAATACCACCAAAAGAAAGCTCTATTTGTGGGGAAAAAAAAGGACGTCAATTTTGTTTGGGAGCCACGTCGCACGACCGCGCAATTGTCAGTTAAAGCGACGCAGTGCCGAATCGCAAAAAGGGGCCTGGTCCTTTGGCTGCAAATTGGTCCGGTCTGAAAGTGGTTAAAGTCTTGTACTGCTACTCTTATGCCGCTTACAGACGATCAGACATTCCGACAACAAAACCATGGATTTATTTCCGACGGATGTTGGCTCAAACTTGTCTTGCATACACACGGTCACACAAATGTTGTCGGAAATTCCAAACTTCAAGAACGCTGTGACGAACAACACGTACGACGAGACGAGAAAATTGAAGTTAACTAGCCAGTGCAGGCTCTTCTGCTTGATTCCGAGCAAGCGTGGATTTTTGTGCGTCGGAATTCTGTACACATGCTCGGAATTTCCGAAAATACGTTTTGTTGTCGGAAAATTTGAGGACCAGCTCTCAAATTTTTGTTGTCGGAAATTCCGACAGCAAATGTCCGATGGAGCCTACACACGGTCGGAATTTCTGACAACAAGCTCCCATCGAACATTTGCTGTCGGCAATTTCCGAGCGTGTGTACGCGGCATAAGATGGAGCTGCCTTTCTTCTTGTTTTCCCTGCAGAGTCACTTCTAGCTCCTCCACAGCGGCTGCCAATTAGTCAGCATTACTCCCCAAGTGACTATTGTTCTTGCGCCGGATCTCCTCCCTCTTGTCAAGATCCATGAAAAGATATATATTGACTGTTAATA
This sequence comes from Lithobates sylvaticus, assembly GCA_028564925.1. Classification (NCBI taxonomy): domain Eukaryota; kingdom Metazoa; phylum Chordata; class Amphibia; order Anura; family Ranidae; genus Lithobates; species Lithobates sylvaticus. The sequence continues at coordinate 31,649,432 of CM053029.1, read as the reverse complement.
CAGTTACCAAAATTATTTCAGCTGTAGCTGTCATTGAGATGTCACTCATCTGTCTTCATAACATCTTTGTATTGCAGAGTGCATCGGTGGTACTCAAACTGTCACACCAAGACCGACTACTCTGGAGAATTTAAAGACACACCACGATACACATCATACTGCTGTGCCATACACCCATCATACCACACAAGAACCTTCTCCTCCACCCTCTCCTAAGGAGTACATCCTGACTGGTGAATCAGGAGTCTGTCTAAGAATAAAGGCAACCTTCATAGTAATGCTGAACACCACCGAGATCAGAAATGTAAGTTAGTCCTGATTATAATCTAGAGGTTTTAAAGGTCTGAGAGCCAATGCCAGTGAAGAACATTGAATCCAGTTGTGTAAGTTAGGATTGATTTAGATTTTCCCATCAAATCTTGCCATTACCAGATCAATGACTATATGACATCCTGTTCTGAAGTCATAGACAAGACTGCCAGCAAAGGGCAAATCCTACAACAGAATGTCAATATAATTGCTTGTAACAGTAGAAATTGCCCCAACCAGGGGCATTGCTAGATGGAAAAAAAACCAGGGGCTTCAGCCCGAAGTCTGAGCCCGGCACTGGGGGGGGGGGGGGGGGGGGGGGGGGGCGGTTGGGGTTGTGTGGAGGGGGGGTAAGCTCACTTGCTGGTTGCTGCCTGGCTTACCAGTGCCCATCAATGCTGACCACTAAACTCACCTACCTGACACACACTGACCATTACACCGACCTACCTGACATACACTGACCTATCTGACACACACTGACCATTACACTGACCTACCTGACCCACACGGATCTACCTGACCCACAATGACCTACTTGACACGCACTGACCTACCTGACACACACTGACCTACCTGACTGACACACTGACCATTACACTAACCTACCTGACCCACACGGATCTACCTGACCCACAATGACCTACCTGACACGCACTGACCTACCTGACACGCACTGACCTACCTGACACACACTGACCTACCTAACCCACACTGACCATTACACTTACCTACCTGACCCACACTGACCATTACACTGACCTACCTGACATACACTGACCATTACACTGACCTACCTGACCCACACTGACCATTACACTGACCTACACTGACCATTACACTGACCTACCTGACCCACACTGACCATTACTATGACCTACCTGACACACACTGTCCTACCTGACACACACTGACCATTACACTGACCTACCTGACCCACACTGATCTACCTGACCCACAATGACCTACTTGACACGCACTGACCTACCTGACACACAATGACCTACACACACTGACCTACCTGACCCACACTGACCATTACACTGACCTACCTGACTGACACACACTGACCATTACACTACACTGACCTACCTGACTGACACACAATGACCTACCTGACACACACTGACCATTACACTGACCTATTTGACACGCCCTGACCTACCTGACCAGATTTCAGTTGACCTCCTCCTGCAGCTCAGCCGTAGTGTGCCGCGCACCCATCACAGTAGACAGCAGGCAGCCAGAGCCAGAAGAGAAGAACCTCCCGCCCGAGCGCCGAGTGGGGATCTTCTCATAGTGATGCAGCCGCATTGTAATTCCCGCCTTCTGGAGCCTACAGCGCCTATGAGGGATGTCACACAGCGCCTATGAGGGATGTCACACGTCCCACGGTCCCGGCATTGGACCAGTGGGATGTCCATCATAGTCCCTGCAGGCTCCAGAAGGCAGGACCTGCTATGTCACTCGGCCGCGCTCAGAGTTAGATTGGTCCCAGCTCGGGCTCGGGGCTAATAATAGAGTTGTGAATGCCCGAGACCCGGGGATTTTTGGGGGCCCACTCAGGGCTCCAGCCCCCCTCCGCCCCCCCATTCCGACGCCACTGGCCCCGACTCGTATCATTGCATTGGGTAGGGTAAGCATCACATGAAATTTGTAAACATTTTTCCAGTGATTGGTTTCATTCATTCACCCAGTATCTGGGTCTGGGTCAAATTTTGTCTTAGGTAAATTAATCTAATTTGTACAACTCTTTAACTGCTTCCGGACCGCCCACCGTACATATAATGCGGCAGGGTGGCCCGGCTGCGCAAAACAACACACCTGTACATTGTTTCCTCTTCCTGACACACACTGACCATTACACTGACCTACCTGTACCTACCTGACCCACACTGACAATTACATTGGCCTACCTGACACACACTGACCATTACACTGACCTACCTGACACACACTGACCTACCTGACCATTACACTGACCTACCTGACCCACACTGACCATTACACTGACCTACCTGACCCACACTGACCATTACTATGACCTACCTGACACACACTGACCATTACACTGACCTACCTGACACACACTGACCATTACACTGACCTACCTGACCATTACACTGACCTACCTGACCCACACTGACCATTACACTGACCTACCTGACCCACACTGACCATTACTATGACCTACCTGACACACACTGACCTACCTGACACACACTGACCATTACACTGACCTACCTGACCCACACTGATCTACCTGACCCACAATGACCTACTTGACATGCACTGACCTACCTGACACACAATGACCTACCTGACCCACACTGACCATTACACTGACCTACCTGACCCACACTGACCATTACTATGACCTACCTGACACACACTGACCTACCTGACCCACACTGACATTACACTGACCTACCTGTCCACTGCACCTTGGGACCTACCTGACCCACACTGACCATTACACTGACCTACCTGACACACACTGACCTACCTGACACACACTGACCATTACACTGACCTACCTGACAAGCACTGACCTACCTCCTCCTGCAGCTCAGCCGTAGTGTGCCGCACACCCATCACAGTAGACAGCAGGCAGCCAGAGCCAGAAGAGAAGAACCGCCCACCCTAGCGCCGAGTGGGGATCTTCTCATAGTGATGCGGCCGTGCTCAGAGTCAGATTGGTCCCCGCTCGGGCTCGGGGCTAATAATAGAGTTGTGAATGCCCGAGACCCGGGGCTTTTTGGGGGCCCACCGGAGACCCACTCCCACTGTGATTGGACACAGTGGGAGCCAATTAGCGGGTCCAATGGCCGCAATGGTCAACGGCCACCCTCAATCATTCGTAGGGGAGGCAGAACAGGGGTCTGTCTATGTAAACAAGGGAGAAAGAGATCTTGTGTTCCTGCTAATCAGGAACACGGATTGCTCTCTTCCTGCAGTCAGTCCATCCCCCATACACTTAGCAAGCACTCCCTAGGAGCACACTTAACCATTTGAATGCCCCTGATGTTAACCCCTATCCCCAAAAAGTGTCACTCAGTGTCAGATTTGTCTGCTGCATGTCGCAGTCCCGCTAAAAATCGCTGATCGCCGCTAGGGATGGGCCCGGTGTTCGATTCGAACCCTAGTTTGAATCGAACATCGGGCGTTCGCCCGCTCGGCGAGCCCAGAACTATTTGGGCTGCTCGCATAAAATCCGTGTGATGCGAGCGGCACGCAATGCACTGCGCCAGTCGCAGTGCATTGCTGGCTGATGATTGGCCAAGCATGCACTGTGACCCGCATGCTTGGCCAATCATAGAGCCAGCGGCGAGGAGAGCAATAATTGGCCACAGGCAGGATGCCTGTGGCCAATTATAGCTCAGGGGGTTTAGTACACGCCCCACATTATAAAAGGCCGCCGCGCCGGCGGCCTCGTATATTGTGTTCCAGTGTCAGTGTTATTATGTGCTGCTGACTGCTGACATTATCTGCTGTGATTCTGGGGATTAGTGTGTGCGTGCTGTTAGTACAGCATTGCAGTATCACATCTGGGGGGTGTCTATAGTATGCCTGTGAAGGGGCGCATGTTTCCCGTGCTTAGAACTGTCCCTGCACAAAGTTTCATTTTTACAGGAAAAAAATCTATTTAAAATCACTCGCGGCTAATGAATGGACGGCTCCCGTAACACAGAGAACAGTCATTCATTGAAAGTCATTGATAAAAAAAAAGTCATTGATAAAAAATAAAAAAAATAAAAAAAATAAAAGCGTGGGGGTCCCCCCAAATTCAATTACCAGGCCCTTCAGGTCTGCTATGGATATTAAGGGGAACCCCGGCCAAAAAAAAAAAAAATGGCGTGGGGTCCCCCTCAAAATCCATACCACGCAACCTGGCAGGCCGCAGGAAAAGAGGGGGGCGAGAGCGCCCCCCCTCCCTCCTGAACCGTACCAGACCACATGCCCTCAACATTGGGAGGGTGCTTTGGGGTCCCCCCCAAAGCACCTTGTCCCCATGTTGATGAAGACAAGGGCCTCTTCCCCACAACCCTGGCCATTGGTTGTGGGGGTCTGTGGGCGGGGGGCTTATCGGAATCTGGAAGCCCCCTTTAACAAGGGGACCCCCAGATCCCGGCCCCCCTGTGTGAAATGGTAAGGGGGTACAAAAGTACCCCTACCATTTCACCAAAAAAGTGTCAAAAATTGTAAAAATTACAGGAGACGGTCTTTGACAATTCCTTTATTAAAATCTTCTTTCTTCTGGTCTTCCTTCTTCCTTTCTTCATCCTTCGGTTTCTTCATCTTCTCCTTCCGGTATCTTCTTCCATCTTCTTCTTCCATCATCTTCTTCCTCCGATCCGCTTCTTCTTGCTCTGGTCTTCTTGTCCGGCATCTTCTTCCACGGCGTTAGTGTCTCTTCTGGGCCGCTCCGCACAATGGGAGGCTCCCGCTGTGTGAGGCTTCGCTGCTTCTGACAGGTCTTTTTTAACGGAGGGCGGAGCCACCTGGTGTTTCCCCTCTCGTCCCCCCTCTTTTCCTGCGGCCTGCCAGGTTGCGTGCTCGTGTCTGGTATGGATTTTGAGGGGGACCCCACGCCATTTTTTTTTTATGTTCCCCTTAAAATCCATCCCAGACAAGGGTCTGGTATGGATTTTAACCACTTGGGCACTTAAACACCCTTCCTGCCCAGACCAATTTTCAGCTTTCGGTGCTCTCACACTTTGAATGACAATTACTCAGTCATGCAATACTGTACCCAAATGAATTTTTTTGTCCTTTTTTATTTCCCACAAATAGAGCTTTCTTTTGGTGGTATTTGATCACCTCTGGGTTTTTTATTTTTTGCGCTATAAATGAAAAAAGACCGAAAATTTTTTGAAAAAAAAACGAAAATTTTGAAAAAAGCGCATTTTTCTTTGTTTCTGTGATAAAATTTAGCAAATTATTAATTTTTCTTCATAAATTTTGGCCACAATTTATACTGCCACATATCTTTGGTAAAAATAACCCAAATTAGTGGATATTATTTGGTCTTTGTGAAAGTTACAGACTCTACAATCTGTGGTGCGAATTATACAAAATTGATCACATCTGATGTACTGGTGCCTATCTCATTTCTTGTGACCCTAACAAGCCAGGAAAGTACAAATACCCCCCAAATGACCCCTTTTTTGAAAGTAGACATTCCAAGGTATTTAGTAAGAGGCATGGTTACCTTTTTGATGTTGTCATTTTTTTCCCACAATTCTTTGCAAAATTAATTATTTTTTTATTTTTTATTTTGTTCCACAAAATTGTCATTGTAATGGGTTATTTCTCTCACATGGAATGTGTATACCACAAATGACACCCCAAAATAAATTCTGCTACTCCTCCTGAGTATTACGATACCAAATACGTGGGACTTTTACACAGCCTGGCCACTTAGAGAGGCCCAAAATGCAGGGAGCGCCATCACGTGTTCTAGGAGCATAAATTACACATCTAACTTGTTGACTACCTATTACACTTTTGAAGGCCCTGGAGCACCAGGACAATGACACGTGACACTGACGTGGCACTGATGACAGGTGACACTGATGACAGGTGACACTGATGACAGGTGACACTAGTATGGGGCACTGATGACACGTGACACTGATGACAGACGGCACGTGACACTGACAGATGGCACTAATATGTGGCACTGGTGACAGATGGCACTAATACGTGGCACTGATATCATGTGGCACTAATACGTGGCACTGATATCATGTGGCACTAATACGTGGCACTGATGACAGATGGCACCGACACGTGACACTGATGACAGATGGCACCGATACGTGGCATTGATGACACGTGACATTGATGACCGATGGCACTGATACGTGGCATTGATGACACGTGACACTGATAACAGATGGCACGTGACACTGACAGGTGGCACTGATGACAGATGGCACTGATACGTGGCACTGATGACAGATGGCACTAATATGTGGCACTGATGACACGTGACACTGATATGGCACTGATGACAGATGGCACTGACGTGGCACTGATGACAGGTGGCACTGATGACAGATGGCACTTATACGTGGCACTGGGGACAGGTGGCACTGGGGACACAGATGGGGACAGATGGGGAGATAAGGACACAGATGGGGACAGATGGATGGGGACACAGATGGGGACAGATGAAGAGATAAGGACACAGATGGGGACAGATGGATGGGGACACAGATGGGGACAGATGAAGAGATAAGGACACAGATGGGGACAGATGGGGACACAGATGGGGACAGATGGGGGGACAGATAAGGACACAGATGGGGACACAGATGGGGACAGATGGGGGGACAGATAAGGACACAGATGGGGACACAGGTGGGGACAGGTGACGGATGGGGACACAGATGGGGACAGGTGACGGATGGGGACACAGATGGGGACACAGATGGGGACAGGTGACGGATGGGGACACAGATGGGGACATGTGACGGATGGGGACACAGATGGGGAGAGATCGCACATTTTTTTTTTTTTTTTTTTTTTTTACTTACGGCGCTGCAGCCGTTGATCTCTCTCTCCCCATACGCTGTCTGTGTGAGGAGAGAGAGCGGCGCTGACAGATGATCTCATATGTTTTCATATGAGAACATCTCTCATTGGACACGCCGATCTCGCTGTAAACGGCCGCTGTGATTGGCCGTTTACAGCGATCTGTGACCGGCTGTGTCCGACGGACACGGCCAGCACAGAACTTCCCCGATGCGCGCTCTCAGGAGCACGCATTAGGGAAGTAAACAACAGGACGTCCAGGGACGTCCTCCCAGCAGAGAGCGTCCGCGCTGCAGCCGTCTTTCGGCTATAGCGCGGGCGCGAAGAGGTTAAAGCAACACAGTGCCGTATCGCAAAAAATGGCCTGGTCATGGAGTTAAAAAACAATATACACTATATTGTCAAAAGTATTGGGACGCCTGCCTTTACACGCATATGAACTTTAATGGCATCCCAGTCTTAGTCCGTAGGGTTCAATATTGAGTTGGCCCACCCTTTGCAGCTATAACAGCTTCAACTCTTCTGGGAAGGCTGTCTGCAAGGTTTAGGAGTGTTTCTATGGGAATGTTTGACCATTCCTCCTGAAGCGCATTTATGAGATTGGGCACTGATGTTGGAGGAGAAGGCCTGGCTCGCAGTCTCAACTCTAATTCATCCCAAAGGGTTGAGGCCAGTCAAGTTCCTCCACCCCAAACTCGCTCATCCATGTCTTTATGGACCTTGCTTTGTGCACTGGTCCAAATCATTTGGTGGAGGGGGGATTATGGTGCAGGGTTGTTTTTCAGGGTTTGGGCTTGGCCCCTTAGTTCCAGTGGAGGGAACTCTTAAGGCAGGGTTGCTCAACCAGTGGCCCGGGGGCCACATGTGGTCCACGGAGGCCTCTGATGTGGCCCATGACCTCTTGCCCTGGGACGGCGGGTTGGCAAGCCCAGATTGCAGGTTGCCGACCCGCCATCCCAGAGCGTGAGTGTTGTGAATGAAGCCGACGGTAGAGGAAGCAATCGCCTGCAGAGCAGAGCCGCATAAGCCAACGCTTCCTGTATAGTGCCGGCTCCTGTCAAAGGCGGAGTAATACCAAATGCGCTCTGCCTGGGACAACAACAGCTTGTGATAACTGAATGGAAAACTGTTGTCAATGGTAAGTTTTTTTACTAAAATCACAGTGTAAGTAAGGGCATATCTGTTCTGCAGTGGTTACTGGGCTGCTTTCAAACTGATCCGCAGGTGCATCTGCGGGTTACCTGCACTGAGCCTTAGACTTCTGATTTTACCTGCGGGTTGGGGCACTTTCAGAAAGTGCAGGATATAATAGAATTCTATGGCAAAGTGCAGATAACCCACAGGAAAACCAAAGGTGAACTGTGCTGCACCTGCGGCGTGGGTAGACCACAAACCATCAGTGTAAAAATCTGCCTTAGGCCCCTTTTACACGATCGGTCCGACCCAATCGGACCCTCTATTCACCTCTATGGAACGGCAGATGAAAACAGACTTGTGTCTGTTTACACCCACCTGCCTCAGATCCGATCTGTTAAAAAACGGAAGTGGATCCGTCCCCTTCCATCTGATCAGAGGGCCCATAGAGTAGAGTGGTCTGTGTCCACTCCACTCATTGTGGCCCGCGACTGGTTACCAAGTCGCTTAAGCCCTCGCTCTTCAAAAGGTTGGGCACCCCTGGCTTAAGGTGTCAGCATACCAAGACATTTTGAGCAACAGTTTGGGCATGGCCCCTTCCTGTTCCAACATGACTGCGCACCCAGTGCACAAAGCAAGGTCCATACATGGATGAGCGAGTTTAGGGTGGAGGAACCTGACTGGCCTGCACAGAGTCCTGACCTCAACCCGATAGAGCACCTTTGGGATAAATTAGAGCGGAGACTGCGAGGCAGACCTTCTTATCCAACATCAGTGTTTGACCTTACAAATGTGCTTCTGGAAGAACAGACACACTCCTAAACCTTGTGGACAGCCTTCCCATTTGAATTAAAGCTGTTATGGCTGAACAGGGTGGGCCAACGCAATATTGAACCCTACGGACTAAGACTGGGATGCCATTAAAGTTTATGTGCGTGTAAGGGCAGACGTCCCAATACTTTTGGTAATAGTGTATAAATGCCCCCCTTCTCTAACTCCTTCAGCTTCATGACATAGTCCTGAAAGAGAAGCAGATATTTGGTGGGAGATGCACTGAATATGATTATTTGATTAGGGAGATTATCAGCTCTGTTAGTTACTTTTGTTGCTAGGTTTAAAATTAATCTTCACACTACTAACGTAAAGCAGTATGCATTTTTAGGCCATCACACCGATCTGTCTTACCTTGATCATTGTGTTTGTTGCATTCTTCAGGTCACCATTCCATCACCTCCGAACACAGAGGTCATTGGGTATTGTGATGACGGGAGAGCAGGATTGGCAGTATTCTTTCCAGATGGATATCTTGGTTTGACATTCATAGAGGTATGGATGGTACAGACTGGGGCATTGAATAAAATGGGTAAATGGAACATAGAGGGTAAAATATGTCTAATAATCAGGCTGTCCAGCAGGCACAGAGATGATGTTTAGGAATAACATTTGCATTTCTACTTTGGGTTTTCAGAAAATCCTGCATATTCAAGGTTCACAGACCCAGCCAGCTAACATGAGAATTCACTAGACTGATTTTTTTATTTTTTTTTGTAACCATAATGCAATGCTTTGCCTTTGAACTTTTATCAGTTAGCTTAGAAGGGACGATAATGAAGGCTTTGTGACATTCCCATCCCTATAAAAGGGTGGGGTCCAAATTAAGTTAGTGAGATGCTGCCAACTCGGGTCATGCAGCGGGATGATGTCAGCACAGAGACTCAGCTCCGACGTGTGTCGTCCAATTGGAACTTCATAAGGAGAAGGTGGAGTCTCTGTGCTGTACTAAAGGTTAAGGAATGCATAATACACAGAGTAGAAGACTCAGGAGTGCCTATTGTGGAGGGTGCAGCACTCAGGAGTGCATATCATACAGGGCTCAGGAGTGTGCATTGTGCAGGGCTTGGAAGTGTGAATCTCACAGGGTTCATTGCTTGGGACTATGTGTTGTGCAAGGCTTAGGAGTGCGTATCGCATAGGGGCAAGGTTCAGAAATGCGTAACACACTTAGGACAGAACTCTGGAGTGAATATCAAGCAGGGCTCAGAAGTGCATATCATACAGAGCTCAGGAGTTTGTATTGTGCAAGGCTTGGAGTGAGAATCTCACAGGGTTCATTGCTTGGGACTATGTCTTGTGCAAGGCTTAGGAGTGCGTATCGCATAGGGGTAAGGTTCAGAAATGCTTAACACACTTAGGACAGAACTCTGGAGTGAATATCAAGCAGGGCTCAGGAGTGCATATCATACAGAGCTTATGACTGTGTATTGTGCAGGGCTTAGGAGTGTGTATCACAAAGGGTTCATTGGTCAGGACTGTGTCTTTTGCAAGGCTCCGGAGTGTATATCACACAGGGCAAGGTTCAGGCATGCGTAACACACAGAGGACATGGCTCAAGAGTGCATATTGTGCATGGTTTAGAAGTGTGTATAGCACACGACTAAAGGCTCAGGGGTGCGTATTGCACATGGGTAAAGGCTCAAAATGCATATCACACAGGGTTCACGCCTCAAGAGTGTATATCGTGCAAGGCTCAGGAGTGCTCATCATATAGGCGCGGGCTAAGGATTGGTTAACACGTGATGGTGTATAACCAAAAATCACCTTCTCCTCTAAAAAGCTCCCCCACCCCCTAGTACAGAGCTCTCCTCTACAGTACAGAACTCCCCCCCCCCAACCTCTGTTCCTCCCAGTAGAGAGCTCCCCCTCACAGAACAATGCGCCCCCCCCCCCCCAAGACAGAGCTCTCCCTCTCCACTCCCCCTTTCCCCAAAGTGCAGAGCCCCCCCCCCCCCCGGTACACAGCTCTCCCTTTCACTTACCTGAGACTGCCAGGGAAAATGTCCTTGGCAAGGCCTCCAGGATAACCAGTGACACTGGTGCTGCTCAGCTTGCATGAGCTGCTTGAAGGGGCAGGCTATCATTGGTAAACACAGAAGCTGGCAGAGGAATTGAGCAGTGCAGAAAACTTCCAATATTAGATTCTGTGTTTACTAGTGAGGACAGGTCAGTGATGGAGGTGGCACAACAGAATACCGACATGTTCTGGTTAAAAATAAGTCCTAGGTAAGATACTAAGATTGTGGACAGAGGGCAAACTTTATTTGGGACAGTCATGAACAGTGGTTGGCAAGTACTGGTCTGATGAGATTTTGAAAACAATTTTTCAGGGATTTGTGGTAGAATATTGCAGTATACTTTGTTTTATTCTTATGCCGCGTGCACACAAGCTTGGCTTGCATACACACGGTCACACAGTCACACAAAAGTTCTCTGAACTTTCGACCGCCAAGAACGCGGTGACGTACAAAACTACGACGAGCCGAGAAAATTAAGTTCAATGCTTCTGAGCATGCGTCAAATTGTTTCCGAGCATGCGTCGGAATTTTGTGCGTCGAAATTGCCACAGACGATCAGAATTTCCGTCAGAAAAATTTAGAACATGCTCTCAATCTTTTGCTGGTGGAAATTCCGACAGCAAAAGTCCGATGGAGCATACACACGGTCGCATTTTCCGACCCAAAGCTCGGTCTTTTGCTGGGGGAATTTCCGATCGTGTGTACGGGGCATTAGGCAACTCCAGTACCCTACTGACTGATATAAAATACGAGTGGGACCCCATTGGTAATTCATGCTCTTCCACCCCTTGTGTAGAAGGTTCTGGGTCAGACTAGTATATGCTAACACTCCCTCTTTTATTTTTATTAAGCATTAGTATTGGCTCCTCATGTCTGGGATTATTTTTGAATACGCATGTGTATAAACTCTTTTAGTAATCTGCATAGCGACCAGTGTTGAAATCCACTGGTGGTACATGGTGCTACGAGAGAGTTGTAATTATGTATACTTCCATGGACTAATAATCCAGCTATACGTATGTTCATATATACCAGGGGGATATACTGTATTTATATGTTGTATGTCATGATACCTCAAATCTCCCTCTGTGGTCGCCACCAGAGGGGGGTTAGCTATTGGCTTATAACCAGTGACGGCTGGTGTTTTTTTGTTGGGGGGTGGCAAACAACCACCCCCCCCCCCCCTGCAGCAGCTCAAACCCCCCCTCCCACTGTCTGCCGGTCCACCAGCATCCCCCCCCCCCACTATTGGTGGTGGAGATCAGCGGGCACACAGCAGCGGGGATTGGCAGGCACATTGGGCAGAGGATCAGGCTGCGGCGGGCATCTGGCAGCATCTTCTGTGTCCTCTTCTAAGATCACGGCGTCTTCCGTTGTGTGTCTCCTCCCCTCCTCCTACTGGAGCCAGCGCTAGAGGAAGCAAAGACAATGCTTCCTGTATAGCGTTGCCTCCTGTCACATGGGCAGGGCAAAGGGGGTGGAGCCAATGGGGTGGCTAAATTAGGTTTTGCCTAGGGTGTCAAAAATTCTTGCACCAGCCCTGGATGGCAGGCAAAGAATAGTCGGGGTACAAGCAGAGATCAGCAATGTGAGTTCAGGTAGATGAGCAAGAGACAAGAAGCAAAGTCCAGATACAGGCCAGGGTCAAGGTAGGAGAGATTCAATGGAGTTAGAGGCAAGCCTGGTCAAACACAGGAATAACAGGATCAGGTTTCAGGAACATAGGTACAGCTGCAGATCAGACAGCAAAGCATTAGTGCAACTGCTGCATTTATATATGGCACCTGGTGCCAATGTTGGCGCGCGTGCATGTGTGAATATTCATGCGTATGTGCACATTTGTGTGTCTGGCATCATGGGCACTTGCAGGCCCGCTGTCCCCTTGAGCATTAGTAGCGCTATGGCCAGCACGTCCCTGACAACAGCACAGTACAGAAACTAACTCTCCATAGATAGACCATCAGCTCTCCCTAAACTACTCCAACCCCCAGTGACAAATGGCTGCTGGGAACCTGTCATTTTATATTGAGGAGGTTGGCACATAACAAAGCCCCCAGTATTGGCCCTTTCAAGCCAGCTGACTTAAATTCAAAGGCCGCGCAGTGCATTATGATAACAAAGAATTGCATTAGTCCACCAGACTGGCCAACCACAAACACGGGGGGATTCACTGCAAACACGTGGTAGCCCTAAGCATGAAACATATCCCTAATAATGAAAAGGTCATATCATGGGAAGCCATTTGTATTAAGAGGGGCTATTTGAGCCCCAGATATCAGATGACATGAGATGTATAGTTGGAAATTTTGTATTCTAAAATTAAATTGTATTTTTTTTTTTTTACTCTTCTTTTCCAGAACAAGCATAACAGATCATTTTACCTGAGGTATATTAATATTTACATCCAGGGAAAAGGTAAAATACTCCAAAGAAAAAACTGTAAGGATAATTTAACAACAAATTAAGCTTGTTATAGCACTGTGTTCAAATGTAAATGTACTGGTCCAAGTTTAAAGGTCATTCTATCCAAAATTGATATTTCTTTGTTTGGTGGAAGCTTGAGAGTTAAACAGTTGACAGTGTCTTCTATCTCTTGGGTTCTCTGTTGGTGAGTTCCCTGCATTGAGTTCCTGGGGCTGTACATCTGCTGTGCCCATTATGAGGGGTTCCCACAATCTCTGTGCTAAATCCCTGGGTCTGTACACCTGCTATGCCATTATGAGGGGTTCCCACCATCCCTGTGTTGAGTTTCTGGGTCTGTACATCTGCAGTGCCCATTATGAGGAGTTTACACAATTGCTGTGCTGAGTTCCCAGGTCTGTACACCTGCTATGCCCATTATTAGGGGTTCCCACCATCCCTGTACTGAGTTCCTGGGTCTGTAAATCTGATGTGCCCATTATGAGGGGTCCCCACCATCCCTGTGCTGAGTTCCCCGGTCTGTACACCTGCTGTGCCCATTATGAGGGGTTCCCACCATTCCTGTGCTGAGTTCCCAGGTCTGTATACCTGCTGTGTCCATTATGAGGAGTTTCCACTAGCTCTATGCTGAGTTCCTGGGTCTGTACACCTGCTGTGCCCATTATGAGGGGTTCTCATTATCTATGCGCACAGTTCCTGGGACTGTACACCTGAAGTGGCTGTGACGGAACCGACTGGCACCCTGATTGGGTGCCTCCTTCCGTCAATGAGTTCCTCCTTCCCTCAAAGTCCTTCCGAGCACACCGAGAGCTAATACCAGCCCTTTTTACCCCAAACATGGTACACAGACACAATGTGAAGTAAAATCCGAAGGAAACTCAGACACATACTTAATAACCCACAGGTGGACATCCCCCTCCCGATCATATTACCCTAACTATACAAACTGTAAACAGGAACACAATCAACATAGCCAAACAAATGCCAACATATACTATAAACATTAAGTTAATTAAACAACTAGTCACCTGGGTGACTCAGTGCCCACCCAGACGATTCAGCACAAAGCCCTCCACCCTGGTTACAAAGTACATTACACATTATCGTAAACAACCCACCATGGTTGGATAATAAGGTACAGTGGAATATCAATCACCTCTGCAAGAAATGGTCAGACAGACAGAAACAATAGGTGACATAATTAGCACAATTAACAATGGGTTAAAGACACTTAGCAGTTACACTATGGGAGAGGCCTACTTACAATAAACTCATCAAAGCATAGTTGCCAACATTGTAAAAAAAAATGTAGGTACACTTTTTTGGCTGTAGGTGGAGTCTTATTATAATCAGGGGGCGGGGCATGCATTTGTAGGCGTGGCATAACAAAAAAAAGAAAATGTGGTGTGTGTTACGTGAAATAGTGGGCGTGGTTCAAATGGGGGTGTGGTTAGAGTCTGAGATGAATGAGAGCTGGAGAAAGAAAGGGGAAAAGAGGGAGAGAGAAAGAAGGAAAGAAGGAGAGAGAAGGAAGAAAAGAGGGATGGAGGGACAGCAGGCCCAGATCCTACAACACACTAGAAATGTGTATTCCAGAGTTTAACAAATCAGCAGATAAAGATACTCCAAACACCTGATGTTAGCGCTTCAATCATCCCGGCCGGCACCATGGTTGTTATGATGTCAGGATGATTGAAGCGCATTATCACTATTATTACATTGTAATATAGAATGAAATCATTCAACTCACCATAATCGAGAATCAGTGAGACCCCTGAGCGTGTCATCTGCCACCAGATGCCATCAGGTTCCCCAAGCAGAGCCCGTCCGTGCAACAGGTGCCCCCAGCAGAGTCTGTCCTTACAGCGGGTGCCCCCAGCAGAGTCCGTCCCTACATCAGGTGCCCCCAGCAGAGTCCGTTCTTACATCAGGTGCCTCCAGCAGAGTCCATCCTTACATCAGGTGCCCCCAACAAAGTCCGTCCTTACAGGTCTGTGTCCCTGGCAGCGGAGCTCTCCTTTACATCTGTTGTCCCCATCAGCGGAGCCCTCCTTTACATCTGGTTCCCTGGCATCGGAGCCCTCCTTTACATCTGGTGTTCCCAGCAGCGGAGCCATCCTTTAAATTTGGTGTCCCCAGCAGTGGAGCACTCCCTTACATCTGGTGTCCCTGGCAGCGGAGCCCTCCTTTACATCTAAGCCAGGGCCCATAGTCAGTAGGCAAGAGGCTAACCTGCGGTCCCCTCCGCAAGCCACTGTCCCGGGTGAGTCTGTCACAGTGCCCATTACGACAGGGTCCCAAAATCCCTGTGCTAAGTTCCTGGGTCTGTTCACCTACTGTGCCCATTATGAGGGGATCTCACCATCTCTTGTGTATTGAATAATTATTCTATACTGTGTAGAGTATAACTGGAGGAGCTGGAACACACAAAGGTGAGTGGCAACACCGCAAACACTCTTGTGGACCAGAACAGAGAGAGAAATTAATGCAAAGAAATCTCACTATTGGAAGAACAAGGACATATTAGAAGCCCAGGCTCCACCTATATTATTTTGGATGAATAGACCTTTTAGCATAGCTCCCAACTGTCCCTGATTTTGAGGAACTGTCCCTGATTTGGAACAATGTCCCTTTGTCCCTCTTTTTTCCTCGTTTGTCCCTCATTTTGGTCTTATCTATATAGTTGTATATAAAATGCACTATTTATCTTTCAAAGAGTGTTTCCAAGTGCTAAACCTTTCATCCAGTTTCTAAATTGCTGCATTTGTAGATTTCAAAAGCCAGTATAAAGAATAAGTGTTAAAAAATAAAAAAAACTTGTGGGTTTAGCTAATCTTTTTTTTTTTTTTTTTGTATAATTCCCCTTTAAGGGGGTGTGGCAGGGTGTGTGTCCTATGCCTACATACTTTTGCTAAAAGGGGTCCCTCATTCCCATCTCAAAAAGTTGGGAGGTATACTTTTAGGCCCAACACTGAATACCCCTGGATTTATGCCTTACTGTAAGATAATCCTACACCCATGGTGCTGTTTATAATTGTTGGCCCAAACATGCGCCCTAGATAGTCCCAATAATTTCTGCACAAGTATTATTGTTACCCATATGCAGCACCAGTCCTTATGTGCTGCATCCTTGTGTCCTAGACCATCTCCTTCTCAGCATCGTATTCTAGCAGTCTGGTTTTTACCTAAGACCACTTATACCCAGTATTCACTCTGGACACAATAACCCCATACAGATTGTATTTTTATCTAATATTATTGTAGCACTACCCCTGCTGGAGTTGCTGAAGTTAGGATTCCCCACTGCTGCACAGCCAGTCTCATAGCATTTCCTTCATTTACTCCAACACAGAAAGTTCCACTTGCTTCCAGAATGCTTTCCCACCTGGCTGCCACCAGCCACACTTGGCTGCTTTCCTTCCCAGTCCTCTTGACTGGCTCTCTGCCCCAGTCTTGCCTGACTGACACATACACATGGAGATTTCCCAGGGCAAGGTTGGATGAAGACTTGGCACAACACTGTCTTCAAGAGGAGAGATCTGCTACAGATGGCAGTCTCTCCCCTTGTCTGTCCCTGCACCATGCTGATCTTCTCACTGTCACTGCTTGCTCTCTCAGCTGCCTCTCTGGTTTGAATCGCGCTAACTGCCCCCTGGCCAGCCTCCCGAGCCCTAGCCTGAGGTAACCCCCCCCCCCCCCCACTAAGGGGTCCCTCAAGGACTCTCTCAGCACTGCATCTCTATCTTCCACCCGACTTCCCTTGCTGGTATGGCTCATGTTTATTTATGTGTTTCCCAGTCCCCTGCCCGGCCAACTCCTGGGTATTTGCTGAGGGCCCATACATATTCATGGCAACCCCTCCTAGACTCCACCCACTAGTTCTAGAACATTCTCCAATGTCCCAGAAACAGGGGTAGGCACCAGAGAGCTGCCAGAATGAGCCATTCAGCCCTAGATTTTAGTAATCCTGACCAAGATTCAATGACTCAGGTCTAACCCACAGCCAGCTATGCTTTTCCTACTCTCACCACTAGTAGCACACACTAGAGGGTGCTATATTATATTCTTGAGTACTAGGCCCAGTCTTGTTCCTTTATTTACTTCCATTAGTCATGACTATAATCAGTTTTGGTCCCTGGTATAATGGTCTTAGCTAAGTTCAGCCTTGTGTCAATACATTATTCTAGGCCGGTTTTCCTTGTTAACCCTACTTGTATTGTTTTTTCATTGTTGGTTGGGTAATGTCCCTCTTGATACACAGCTGGGCTGCCTTGTATATTATTCTAGGCACGTATAGCATCATTCTCTTTTTATACCAGCTGAAGCCATGTCCAATCTTGTTTCCTATTTATATCATCCTCCCACCATACATCCTTTGTCTTCCTACACTTGGCAGTTATGCTCAGATGTAAACTATCTGTAGTCAGGTGCAGTCTATTTTCTCCACTGCAGGTGGCACTCAAGTATAGAGGGAGAGGAAGTCAGAGGGAGTGATCCAGTTGGATGTTGACAGCCCATGTGACTCTGGTGGCCATCTTGGGTCAGGCAGAGCTAATTAACCACTTTCCCACCTGGCCACTGCACATAAACGGCCGGGTGCGCTATCTCTCCTTCTGAGTGGACGTTCAGGAACGTCCCCCAAAATAAGCGGGATTGCTCACACGCATTCCCACGCAGTGGAGCAATCCTGATGCGCTTGTGTCCTCCGGACATGGCGCATCTTAGATCGGCAGGAGGGCTCTGTAAATGGCCCTCCTGATCACATGACAGCCGTGTCCAATCACGGCTGTCATGTGATGTAAACAAACAGCTGGTTGCTAGGCGATCGGCTCTCCTCTCCTCACATGGAAGTGATCGCTGAGGAGAGTGGATCTCTGCAGCCGGCTGGTGATCATTTGGGTACAGCGTAGCATGACCGCGCAATTGTCATTAAAAATGCGAGAGAGCTGAAAGCTGAAAATTGGTTTGGGAAGGAAGGGGGCGAAAGTGCCCAGTATTGATGTGGTTAAGACCCGTGGTTCCTTAGTGAGCCATGCTTTTAAAGTGGGGATAGAGTAGGGACAGGTCACCCGCTTGTCAGGATAGCCCATTTGGGCTCGGACCGGCCAGGCTGCATTCTGCCTGTGAGACTTGCTCCAGTACAAGCTGCTGTCATCCGTAAGTGTTCCCTGTTGGTTTTCCTTCCCCCAGGCCTTTTGTGAACTGTTTTGCCTCTATTTTAATACAAGTTCTCTTGATTGCATCTAGACTGAGTGTGGATTGTTGCTGCTGCATAATTCTGCACCCACATCTGTCTCTTTTTGCTTTACAGAGGAGAACGTCATAGGTGAATATGAGTTTCTAGAAGCCCTGGCTACCTCACATGGGCAATCATTTATATCTGAAGAAAATACATTTATGGTTAGTCCTGAAGTGAGCTTTGTGCTCATGGATGTCGAGGTTGAGGCTTTTGGACTGAAAGGGGACAATTTCCGAAGAGGTAAGTCCCGGTAGGATGATAATATTGACACCCATTATGTAGCCTGCAACTTTATCTCATGGTGATCTGATCTCACCATCACAGACGAGATCACCAAACTCTGCAGAATCATCTCATTAAGTTGTTTGTTTATATTTTATTACCATTTGCTTTACATTACATGATTTAGTTTACTTAAAGCTAAACTAATTGGATTAGAGAGGTATTAGAGCCCCTATCAGGTTTTCACTGCTATCTGTGTCCCTGTTAGGCAGTAGGGAAGGGTCGAACACCCCCTTGTTTAGTTTGCAGCAGAACTCCCAAACAGGGGAAATGTTCTAACCCGAACAGCTAACCACATTGAAGTCTATGGGAGCCGAACAGGAAAAATAAAAATGCCAATCTTAAGGCTTATATGCGAGCAATTTGCCATTTCAGGGATATGGGGGTCTGGGCACTGCCCTGGGGGACATGTATCAATAAAAAAAAATGAAAAACAATAGTCAGGAGCAGCGATTTTATTGTGCTTAAAGTGCAACAATAAAAGTGAAAAATCCCTTTAAATATAGTGCCTATGGGGTCCCCATATTGTGCCTGTAAAGTGTCGTGTATAGAACCTGCTGCAGCAAAAATTTAATTTCAAAAGAAAACGAATCAAATCCCATTTAAAATGGTTACAATTTCCAGCACCCGGCTGTTGAAAAAACAAAGAAAAAAGCGGTGTGGGGTCCCCCTCCCTAAGTCCATACCAGACCTTTCGGGTCTGGTAGGGAAATGGAGGGGAACCCCACACCAAAATAATAAAAAAAACAGTGTGGGGTCCCCCCAACATCCCCACCAGACCCTTATCGGAACATGCAGCCTGTCAGGAAAGGGGGGCAAAGAGTGAGTGCCCCCCCCTCCTGAACCAAAGCAGAGCATATGCCCTCAACATGGGGGGGTGGGTGCTTTGGGGCCGGTGGGACTCTGTCCTAAAGTATGGAGCCATGGATGGATGGGGGGAGTTTGCTTTGATTATTAAAAAATTAATTAAATAGCCTTTTCAGTTTGTGATGCCCAGATACAGTTTACTTCCGCTTTAAACATAGCTGACCGCAGGCCATTATTTGACGTGCTCGATTTTCAGGGGTTATACCGGCCTGATGCCTGCAGCTACAGACATCATCCTGGTAATAAATTGTGCAGCCAGCAGTTCCCTCTGATGCAGAAGTGATTAAAGTGGCTGAACAGTGGATAGTGCCCCTCCCTACCTCCCTCCGCCATCTTTCCTGGGCCTTGCTGTCCCATTTTGCCGCCCGGGGGCACTCCAAACAGCAATGATGGCTGCACAGAGAGAGGAACTGACGTTGGCAATGTGGAGGTTGTTACGGGATTATTATTTGTGGCTAGAAAATGAATTACAAGAAAGTGGGTAGCTCAAGCTCCACCATCAATTGCCGAATGTCTTTCAGGAATAAAGATGGCAGTGAGATGGAGAAATTCACATATCAATATGGAGGGTTTTGGAAGAAAGTTGTGGAAATCTGGTCTGAAATATTAATGGCATAAAATGCGGGTGGAGTAATAGTGTATAGTGGATCGGGTGATGGATCTCCCTGGTCCCTCCACCTTATGATCTGTGGTAGAGTGCAGAGATCGATACTGAGTACATGATACTACACAAAGATGAGATTAAGTTGAGTAACTACAATATGAGTACAATGGGATAACAGAGAGATCTATGGACTTGTTTTTTTTTGTTTTTGTTTCAGGAAGTGAAGCGTTGCGGCTTCACTTCCCGGTTCCCTAGTGCGCATTCGCAAGTCGCGCTGCACGTCGTAAGTGGTCCCCGCTATCTCCTGGGACCTGTGTGTTTCCCAGGAGACAGCGGGGGTGACGCGAAGGGATGTGACTCCCGCGGGAGTCTATTCCCGGAATTGGGTGCAGATACCTGTATTATACAGGTATCTGCACCCCCCTCCCCTCCTAAAAGGTGCCAACTGTGGCACCGGGGGGGGGGAGGGTTACGATGAGCGGAAGTTCCACTTTAGGGTGGAGCTCCGCTTTAACCTTCTGAGAATATACTTTCTAACTACCACCTAGTAGTTAACTAATAGTTAAGCAATACTTATGCCATTTTTCTGCCTCCCTTCATCATTATAACCTCAAGGTATGGTAGGTTCCCATACTACCACTTGACTGATGCGCAAGATCTTCATGGACTTCTATCATACAGTATTTCCCTCATTGACACCACCTCTCCTATACTTGCTGCCATAATCTGATATTTTCGCCAAAAGTGGGAGAAAATACCTGGATTTGACAGGTATCTGCTCCCCCCCCTCCCCCCTGAAAGGTGCCAAATGTGACACCGGAGGGGGGAGGAATCGGATCAGCAGAAGTTCCATTTCTGGGTGGAACTTCGCTTTAGGTTTCTAGAAACAGAAATCAACACGAATAGGAGAAAGTTAACTTTTTAAAAATGTGTAATTAAAGAACTGAATTGTACATTCTGATTGTATAATTCTCTAATATTTTACTCCCATACTTTTGCAGATGGTGAATCTATGTTTATCATCTTAGGTAAGGAAATTATCATACAATGTTATTTCATTTTTAACACATTACTGTTTTGAATTTGTTTACAAGTTTTTTGTTTTCCTTTTCTTTTAAAACATTACCCTGTTAGCTGTACTAGTGCAGTTCTGCATTTGGGGTGCCGTTAGCAATAAATTGGCACCCACATGCAGACTGCAAGGCCAGCGTGGTCACTTGCAAAGTGGAAAATGTGCAAGGAACGTGCCTTCTCCCCACAGTGTTCTGGTGTCAACCAGCCCTGAGGCAAAGAAAGAGGCAAATGAAGCAAAGATTGGTACATCCCCTAACATCTCAGCATCTAACTAGGGAATATTCTATCCTGATGTATGAGGAAATCAGAACATATTCTATAATACAAAATGACAGTGTCCACCTTTGGCAGCTTACCAACTATTGTTAAAACCACATCTGCAAAGAATGAATACTAGCATCGGGATATATGAGTACCAACATGAGAAGGAATATCAACATGAGG
Organism: Lithobates sylvaticus; assembly: GCA_028564925.1. Lineage (NCBI taxonomy): Eukaryota > Metazoa > Chordata > Amphibia > Anura > Ranidae > Lithobates > Lithobates sylvaticus. The sequence goes on along the minus strand of CM053029.1, from coordinate 31,627,666 downwards.
GTGTATGAAAACCAACATAGGAATGAATACCAACATGAGGATGAATAAGAACTAACATGTAAAAGAATAACAGCATGAGGATGTGTAAGAACCAACCTGAGAAGGAATACTAACATGAACATGTATGAGAACCAACATGAAAAGGAATACCAGCATGAGGATGTATGAGAACCAACATGAAAATGAATACCAGCATGAGGATGTATGAGAACCAACATGAAAATGTATACCAGCATGAGGACGTATGAGAACCAACATGAAAAGGAATACCAGCATGAGGACGTATGAGAACCAACATGAAAAAGAATACCAGCATGAGGATGTATGAGAACCAACATGAAAAGGAATACCAGCATGAGGACGTATGAGAACCAACATGAAAAAGAATACCAGCATGAGGATGTATGAGAACCAACATGAAAAGGAATACCAGCATGAGGACGTATGAGAACCAACATGAAAAGGAATACCAGCATGAGGATGTATGAGAACCAACATGAAAATGTATACCAGCATGAGGACGTATGAGAACCAACATGAAAATGAATACCAGTATGAGGATGTATGAGAACCAACATGAAAAGGAATACCAGCATGAGGACGTATGAGAACCAACATGAAAAAGAATACCAGCATGAGGATGTATGAGAACCAACATGAAAAGGAATACCAGTATGAGGACGTATGAGAACCAACATGAAAAGGAATACCAGCATGAGGACGTATGAGAACCAACATGAAAAGGAATACCAGTGTGAGGATGAATAAGAAGCAACATAAAAAGGAATACCAACATGAGGATTAATAAGAAGTGACGTGAAAAGGAATACCAACATTACGATGAATGAGAAGCAACATGAGAAGAAATACCAACATTAGGATGTATAAGAAGCAACCTTAGAAGGAATACCAATATGAGCATGTATGAGAACCAACGTGAGAAGAAATACCAACACGAGGATGAATGAGAAGCAACATGAAAAGTAATACCAATGTAGTTGTACCCTCGTGAAGCCGCTGAGTGTAGTAGTTGTCACCTGTCACCCTGCGCAGCCCGGCATTCACCTCCAGTCACTCTCCAAACAGTGAACAGTCCATCAGCTTTGTTTTTTTTTTATTATTTTAATGAGAGGTTAAACTTGGATGGGGTAAAGGAATTATGGGATGCCCAGAATCAATAGTAATATTCAATGAGATGATTGATCTGAACCTCTAATCACATTCTCTAAAGCTCCAGTCTCCTCCAGCACAGCGCTTATTTGTAGACGGTTGCCTTCTCTCTTGTGCAATACTTAGTTCCTGTCACAGCTAGCACATGGTAGGCCCAACTCTAATCCAGTCAGATATTTGGAATCGCCATTTGCTGGCAGGGACCACTAGCCCCTTTAGTGTGGCAACCATTAGCAGAGAAAAAGTATTTTAGTGCGAGCTGTGTTAAGGTGGACCACTGATACCCGTTAGTCCTGTGCAGACTCTGGCAGCCCTCCTGGCTGCAGCCGCCCAACTTCACTGCCAGTAACATCACAGTCTCTTCCTCTGGCCTTACATCCACTCCTGGCATGCCTCTCCCAGATCTCCAGACCGTGCCTGTCACTCACCGACACCTGATGGATCCCTCCTGGAGACTTGCCCGGCAGTATTACCCGCTGTCCTCTCCTGCTTCTTTTCAGGACACCCCTTGGGTTGTTTGGGGTTCCTGTTCAGCTCCGAGCCCTTGGCCCAAGGTCCCCCCCCCAGATTCAGTGGGTCCCTCCAGGCCCGACAGCCTAACACTCCATCTCTATTTCTTCCACCTGAACAACTCCTCCCCAACCAGGCTGACCCAAGGAGGCCTGCCCCCAGCCAATCCCAGTTGGGAATTGGTCAGGGCTCCCTGAGACACCCCATGTCACTCCATTCCTCTCCCTGCCTCTTTTCTAGAATCCTCTAGAAACCAGAGGGAGGTTCCAAGGGAAGTGTTGCTGCATGTCAGTCACCTGCTGCTACTCTAAACCACTCCCAGCCTCACGGATCAAAAACAAACAGGCCTAGTTTCCATCTAGGCCTGCCTAAATTTACCTGCACTGGCCAAAAATCGAACTCTAGCACCTACACTAGGTAGAGGGTGCTACACCAACATTACAATCAATGAGAAGAAACCTGAGAAACAATACCAACATGAAGATGTATGAGAACCAACATTAGAAGGAATACCAACATGAGGATGAATGAGAAGCAACATGATAAGGAATACCAACAGGAGGATGAATGGGAACCAACATTAGTTGGAATACCAACATGAGGATGAATGAGAAGCAGCATGAGAAGGAATACCAACATTACGATGAATGAGAAGCAACATGAGAGGATTTGTTGCAGGACAGTCTACACCTGGGTTACTGCATACTCCGACTGGACACCCTTACTCTATCTCCCCCTCTACTCTGAGTACCCCACAGGGTACCCTCACTTGTAGCTATGGGGGAGATGGGGCAAAAGGGAGCCAACTCAAAACAGCAGGCCTTAGAGTGGTGATGCATTATTTGCACTGTAGCAGGATCCAGTCTAAGCCTCCAATTATTTCAGGCATGCAACAAGTGGCCTTCTTGACAAATGCTGAATTTTATGCATCTATGTCACAATTCCATGGGCAGATTAGGATCTTAATTCAGTCATATTTATCCAGCACTCAAAAACACTGCCTCTTCTCCCACTCTCTCTCATTTGAGGAGGATGTGGAGACATTGTTGGAAGAAGCCTTGGAAGATTTCTCTAATCAACATTGTCACTATATTGAAGGACTCACAACATTCTTGCTAATGGTGAAAAGCTTGTTGCCTCTGTCTGCAAACAATTTGGCATTTTCCAAATTGACTCTCCTCTGACACACCTTGCCCTTATGGGTACAATAGAAACTTGCAAAAGATTCCCTGTTATTGAACAGATAGAATGTGCAGTCTATGACAACTGAGTCACTCGGGAAACGATTTTCACCCTGCCATCTCTGTGTAGCGGTGCCACTTTTGACAAAGGTGTCCGCTATGTACAAATTTAGTTTTTCCTCAGAACAGTAATGGGGTTCTGAGGGTTAATTGAGCAGGTTTAACTTTGGCATCAGTTTGGCTGGGCTGTGTTAGGGTTCTGCCTGGTCATGTGTACAGTAAGGTGCACATGACAGGCTCAGAACCAGGCCTGGTTGGATGTTTTGAGTGCCGGCATTCCCCGGAGCCAATCAGTGGGTGTGTCTGGCCCCGCTGAGGAGTCTGGGGAAGGGTACTTAAGATGCTGGAGTCACGTGTTCGGGGTTCGTTCGTTAGGCCAGAGCTGCCTGTTCCTGAATCTGGACCGGGGTAGCCCCGCGAGGGGTCCCGGTCACGGGAGTGTGTGCCGCCTCACAACATGGTCCATTTGACTAACCCCATACACCCTCTTGGTCTGGGGCAAGGATCCATCTGTTCCCGAGTCTCTGAACTGGGTGCTCCGAGGCTCAGTAACTGAGGGAGGATTCAAGGCGTCCGGGTGTGCTCTCAACTTGGAGGGGCACCGCAGCTCGTTTAAGCGACCAGGGGAGGACTCTTCGGAGGAGGGCTGGCCTCCTGAGAAGTGCCTATTTTCTGGGTTGTCAAGGAAACTAGAGAATACACGCTTTCCCAATACTGCCAAGGAGACAGATAACGTTCCAGGTACTGAGGAAAGGTTCCTGTTCACTTTTGATTGCAACTTTATTCAAGGTCAAAGACTTTGCAAGTTCCGGATTGAAGTGCTGACTGCCATAATCTCTGGATAGAGATTTGTTCAGCTTTGAAGCGCCCAGCTGCGAGTGGCTACTCTCTGGCTTGGCATTAGAGACTTTCAAGTACTTAGCAGTTCAAGGTGCCTGAGTTTCTTCACCCTTGCTCTCTGTCCCCATATGAGACTGTGTTTGTTGGATGTTACCCCTGCAAATAAAAACTTTTCTAAAGGACTTTTATGGTGTCAGCGTCCAAAGTCGTTGGGTACTAACCCTGGGAACCATTAGATCTGGAAGAAGAACAACCCTTTTAATTTCCCTCTCAGTTCCTTCTTTCTACCCTTATGTAGCACTACCCCCACGGGGGTTGCTGGCAACTGTCTCCTTCTCCTGCACAGCCAGGCAACATGCATTCTCCGCTTGCAACCAAACACAAGAAGTCAGTCCCTTGGCTTTGTTTTTTGGGTTTAATTAGGTGTAACAACTTGGATGGGGCAAAGGGGACAACTTCCTTCCTCTGTACAAAAGATCCTTGACTGCTTCCTCTCCTTTACATACAGTCTTTTTGTGGATCAGTGGCAAAAGTCCATTACAGGTAAATAAAATTTAGCGCTAAAACATAACGAACGTGCAAATGCTTTATTTTAGTTTTCGTTGTGACAACAGTTCGATATAGATAGCAGATTCGACATGACGCTGACAATAGTGATCTGTGTCCAACGAACCTGTGGTTGAATGTGCCTAACCTTAGCTCTATTAGTCCAAGATTATTCTACATAGAGAGAAAAGATTCGACATTATAGAGACAATAGCAAAAAAGGTTGAATGTGCCTAACCTAACTCTATTAGTCCAAGATTATTCGACATAGAGAGACAAGATTCTACATGAAGATTCGACGAAGCAGTCGGCGTGAGTGGACATTTATGATCAAATGCTCTGCCCATAGGCTATAGAAGAATTCTAATGTTGGTTGACTAGTAATAATAATTAATAAATATAATTATTACTAGTGTCATACAACATTAGAATTCTACTATAGCTTGTAGGCGGAACATTCGCCGGGAATTGTACGACAGTTTAGCTGCTGCTTCAAATCTTCTTAGAACATTCGATAGACACCATAAGCCTTCAATGACAGATTCAACCTTAATTATTTTGGATTTTCAGATGAATGCATTTTTTAACGAAACAAAATAAATAAAAACAAATTGCGGGAGTATCTAAATAAATTTATTTTTTCGGACAAAAACTAAATTCCGAAACGAAATATTTCAGTGTACACATGTCTATTTACCTCATTTGAATATTTGTCACATTCTTATGGAGCAGCTCTATCCACCTTTTATTTCTTTTTGATATGTATTCGATAATAGTTTGCGCAATACTATTTCACATTCCTAAAAGTCCATTACAGACTGAGCTCTTAGCCCCTCTTGTAAAATGCACACAAGTGAGGCAAACTGCATTCAGAAGTAAATTCTCTCCCATGTAGAACTGCATCCAGCTCCACTGCTTGCAGGTAATACCAGCCCTTCTGGCTGCTACACTGAATATCTCCAGGGCAAGGATAAAGGGGTTAAGAACAGCGCTGTTCTTCTAGAAAGCTTGCTACATGTGGTAGTCTCTCCCCTTGAAAATCCCTGTGCTGACTCTGTCCTCCTTGCTCCCACTGCTTCTCAGGCAAGATTCCAAATCAAACCACTCTGCTGAATCAATCTTTCTGAGCCAGCTGAAGCCCAGTCTAGAGTTGGTATCTCCCCATGACCTTGGAGACCCCTCCAAGGCCAATGACAGCACTCAATATTACACTTGACACCCCAGCTAGCATGATTTCATCCATATTTAAGGGCTGGCATAGCCACCATGCCTGGACAGTATGCCTGGGGGTTGGCCAGCTTCCCCTAAGTATGCAGATCAACCTTCCTGGCTTCCACCACTAACTTCTAGAAGTTTCTTCAAACTTTCAGAACCAGGGGGAAGCACCAGAGACCTGCATCTGTGAGTCATCTGTCTGACCTGCAGTAAACCCTGACCCAGATTCAGACTAATTTTACTGTACCATGATTTAATAAATGTGAATGAATGAATGAATGAATGATTTGTATAGCGCTGCAACTGCGAACTGAATCGCCTCGAGGCGCTTGATCCGACCTGCGTTGATTCCTTCTTAGAAGAGGTAGGTCTTGAGTTTTTTCCTGAAGGCCCGATGGTCTTTTTCCAAGCGGATGTTCATAGGTAGAGCGTTCCATAGCCGTGGTCCTTGGACTGCAAATCTTCGTTCTCCCCTTGACTTGTACCGGGATTTGGGGACAAGGAGGAGGTTTTGGTCGTTAGATCGGAGGTTGCGATTGGGGGTGTAGTGTTGTATTTTTTCGCATAAGTATTGAGGAGCATCTCCTTGTGTGCATTTGTGGGTCAAGCAGAGGGTCTTGAATGTGATCCGATTCTTTACGGTTAGCCAATGGAGGGTCCTCAGGGATGGGGAGATGGATTCCCATGTTTTTTTTCCTGTGACTAGTCTTGCTGCCGTGTTTTGAACGACTTGTAGTCGTGCAATCTGGAATTTAGGTAGTCCTATGTAGAGGGAGTTTGCGTAGTCGAGTCGAGAGTTGATGATTGTTCCTAACACTACAGCTTTGTCCTTTTCTGGAATGAAGGGGATGAGTCTACATAGCAGGCGTAGAAGGTGGTAGGATCCGCTGACTACTGATCCTATTTGTGCATTCATTGACATTTCTGAATCGAAGATGACACCGAGACTTTTGGCTTTTATGCTTAGGGGGATGGTCTGTCCAAGGATGGTGGGCGGAGTCCATGGTGTCGTAGATTTAGTTTTCCGGTTTGCATTTAGGAGAAGGAGTTCTGTTTTGGTTCCGTTAAGTTTGAGGGAGTTTGTGGACATCCAGTCGTCTATTGATGCGAGGCATTTTTCTAATTCCTGATATTGGTCTTTTTGTCCGGGGATCCGAAGGTAGAGTTGAGTATCATCTGCGTATGAGTGGAAGCATAGATCAGATTTGCTGATGATTTTTAGGAGTGGACGGATGTAAATGTTGAAGAGCACGGGTGACAAAGGTGATCCTTGAGGGACTCCATAGGAGACTGCACGGGATTCAGATGTGAAGGCTCCAAGTTTCACTGTCTGTGACCGATTTCCTAAGAAGGAAGTGAACCATGGTAAGTCTGAAACTGTGACTCCTGCTACTTCTTTGAGGCGGGTGAGTAAAGTGTTGTGATCCAGTGTGTCAAATGCTGCACTAAGGTCCAGGAGTACCAGGAGACATGATTCTCCATCATCTGCTGCTTCCAAGGCATCATCCCATATTTTGAGGAGAGCTGTTTCTGTGCCATGGCCAGGGCGGAAGCCTGATTGCAGAGGGTCCAGGAGATTGTGTCTGTCCAGATGGAGTTGTAGCTGTTGTACCACTACTTTCTCCATAATCTTGGAGATGGTGTTCAAGCTAGTTATCGGTCTTCGGTGGTTGGGGTTTCTTGGATCAAAGTTGGGTTTCTTTAGGAGGGGTTTGACTATGCCTTGCTTGAGGGAGTTCGGAACAATTCCTTCTTTGAATGACTGATTTATGAGTAGTGTTATAGTAGGTGCCAAGATGTCAGAGCATTCTTTCAGAAGTTTTGTGGGGATGATATCGTTGGGTGAAGTGCTGTCCCGGAGGCTTCTGATGATGTTTCTTGTGGTCTCTATGGCGATCGGGGTCAGCGAAAAATTCGGTGGTTGTGCGATGTTTGAATCGGCTTCCTCTTTTTGGTGCCTGCACTATTCTAGTAGCACACTAGAGGGTGTAACACTTGATCCCCACTTCATGTCCTTTTCGGCTTCTTCGCTCCATCTATACGTTTTCCCTATTTTCTTTACTCTCCTCAATACTTTCTCTATTTTTTCTACTACTACACATGGAATAGGACCTTGTCTTTTTCTTGATCATTACCTCTATCAGTATTGTACTGATAGTTCCCTCACAACGTGAGATAACATTACTGTCTTTGTGTTGTCTTGGCTTTTTGGAACAGCAGAGCCCCCGTGACATTATCTTGCAACAAATATATCGTTTGTAAGCTGGCTCCTCTTCCTTCTTATATCATGCCTTTATTATGAGTAAGTCTTCATTGCCCTGTGTTATCTTGTCTACGCAACTGTGCATCCTCATGGTCAATAGGTCACTCTTTTCAATATAACTTTAGTATTAATACTTAATTACATCAATTTTAAAACTATCTCTGTCCTTTCATAACCCAGTACTTATTATGTTTTATTGTACACATGAAATTATGTTTTATTCTAGACTGGTCTATGTTGCAACAGGGTTTTGTAATTGGAACAGTGTCAAACAGTTAAATTATACTTTTTTATATATATATCTCATCCAGTTATATAACACACAGTCCAAAATCATTGCTTGCCTCATGGTATTTGTTCTATGGACCTTGAGTCAATGCTGTACAACTATGTCCAATACAAACATCTGTATAGTATAGTAGAAGCTGCCTGGAAGAGGTGCCACACACGTATGCTTTTTCAATGAAGGAATCTATTTGGTGAGGTACTTGAGCAATTCATAAAAGGAGGTCACAGGTGGGCTGCTCAGGAGCCCCTAGCTCCTCAAAATATAGAGCACCTCCATGCTCTTCCCAAGCTTCAACTTCAAGCCCTAAATTTAGCTCTTCTGTTCAACACAAGGCTTGGCTAACAAAGGCCAAAAAGCACTTTCCAGAGCCTTTTTAGTGGGAGGGGCACCCACATTTCTAACAGAGGGGGGACATCTGTTACATTTTGCATCTTTCTGGGTCCCAGACCTGTGGGTTCAATTGGTGGCTTCAAAAAGATACAAGATAGAGTTCAAAACTCTACCACCTCTTCGCTGAAATTATCCAAACAATCAGATTTGCAGAAGGCCCTGAGCCACCTCTTGTCTCAAGACAGGTTCAAGAGAATCTACTCAAACCTGTTCATTGTTCAAAAGCCCAACAGAGGCATTTCTCCTATCCAGGGCCTAAAATTCCTCAACAAATATCTTCATATTCCGAAATTTCATATGGAATCCACAAAGTCAGTAATTGCCTCTCTCATATAAGAGGAACATATGTTTTCATTTACCCACCTCATCAATAAATTCTACACTTTGCAGTGGTAGATGACCACTTTTAGTTTGTTGATTTTGATTACAAGAGCCTATCAAAAGCCCCACTCCTGTGCTGTTAAGTGTACCCTCCACCAGATCTTTTGGAGTATCCTGGGTCTTTAAGCCCAAAACATCTATTGCCCAACTCTGTAAGGCCACCGCTTTGTCTTTTGTTTATACTTTGTCAAAGTTTTACCAGGTGGATGTCCAATCTTCTGCTGATGAGGCTACTGGCCACAAGGTTCTTGCAGCAGCACTCTGACCCAGAGTATTTTACCCCTGTTTATTGACATTGTTCTATTCACAAAGTTGTTGCCCCCCCCCCCCCCCTTTTATTCATTGCAATGTCCACTATTGTATGAATCAGTTGCTTGTGTCCTGTAACATAAGGTTAAGATCATAGGAATTTTGACTTACCATATCTTAAAGTACAGTACAAGCATAAGCCACCCTCCCTAAACTCTGTTACTCTACAGTGATTTCTACAAAACTGAGGACTCACATAGTGGTATAGGGTTATAAGGGAGGCGGCCCAGGGGGATGTTGTTCTCAAAAGCTTGACAGTGTACCTGAAGGTACAAACCTATAACCCATGGTGTATGAATAATTTTTCTGTGTCCCGTACTGTACTCCAAGACGTGGAATTTACAGGTAAATTGAAAGTCCTCTGTTTTTCTTTTATCTCTTTATTCACTATTGATTTTATTGCTTAAGAAGGAGCTATGCTTTAAAGAAAAGGTTCATTTATTTATGATATTATGTTTTACTTTCCATATCTCAGATCAGGACTTAAGTAGTTCAAGCATACATTGGAGTGTGACCATTCTTGCCCCATCGATCTATACTGTTGTGTTTCTTGTGGCTCTTCCTCTCAATATCATGGCGATCATCATATTCCTGGTGAAAATGAAGGTCAAGAAGCCGGCAGTGGTCTACATGCTGAACCTCGCTGCTGCAGATGTCCTTTTTGTTAGCATCCTGCCTTTTTATATTGTCTACCGATTTATGGGATCCAACTGGGTGATCGGGGACGGAATGTGTCACTTTGTCACAGCAGCATTTTACTGTAACATGTACTGCTCCATCCTACTCATGACAAGTATCAGTGTGGACCGCTTCCTGGCCATTGTCCACCCGGTGCGGTCTCTCCCCTGGCGCACAGTAAAGCAGGCCTGGCTAGTGTGTGGTGTCATCTGGGTCATCTCATTGGCCAGCACTGTGCCCCTTCTCATAATAGATCAAGCCTGGACAATGTATAACCTGGGTATCACAGTATGTCATGATATTCAGTACTATGGTATTGATCTTGATTTCTATTTTTACAATTTCACCACTCTTATCTCACTTTTCTTTTTCTTACCATTATTCATTACAACTTTCTGTTACATTAGAACCATCTGCATTCTCAGCAGATCAAAATTTGATCGCACACATAAGAGATCACGAGCGATCCGCCTAACCATGATCGTGCTGAGTGTGTTTGCTCTTTGTTTTGGCCCCACCAACATCATCTATTTAATTAACTATGTGAAGTTGTATAAGAGTTATGATGGCTCTCTGTATATTCCCTACATCCTCTGTGTCAGTATCAGCAGCATCAACTGTTGTCTGGATCCTCTTATCTATTATTTCACATTCTATGAATTTCAGAGATACGTCTATAGCTTTCTGCACTGCAAGAAGGATTATCGAGCTCCAGTACAAAGTCTACCCTTAAACATAAAGTGCAGCAACCCGAGAGGACTAAATGAGACTTATGCCACTAAATCCAATAAGAGTGAATGAGTTATTTTAACAACTCTCCTTATTTTATCTCACAGTAAGGGTTCATTTACACTTGCAAGGGCTCATTTACACTTGCTTAGACTTTAACACGCATTAAAGCACCTACCACTTCAACATTTTTTTTATGTGTTTTTGATGCTTCAGTGATTATTTTTTAAAGCTTAAATGAAGCTTGGCAAAAACCATGTGTGGGTTGACTTTCTATTTGTTTTAAAGAAGCCCAGAAGAACCCAGGCCCAGTTGAACTCCCACTCAGCAGATCCCAAGCTCATTAGTACCCATGTTAAGATCCCCAGGTTATTGGTACCCTCGTTCATCAGATCCCCAGCTTTTTAGTACTTTCGTTCAGCAGATCACCTGCCCAGCTCTGCTGATGCCCCACTCAGTAGTACCCCCAGCTTTGCTGATACCCCGCTCAGTAGTAACCCCCAACTCTGCTCATCCCCTTCTCAGTAGTAACCCCCAGTTCTGCTGATCCTCTGGTTTTCTGATTGTTCTCTCTCTCTGCCCCCCCCCTCCCGCTCACCTCCCTCTATATTGCTTCCATGCTATGCATCACGTGTGACATCTGCTAGTTTCACCTGCTGTGGTCCCCCAGCTCAGCTGATCCTCTGCTGCTCGGTCCTCTCTCTGTGGTCCCCACTCATAATCCGCTATAGCATTCCAATGTTGCACACCACATGTGCTGTCCTCTAGTTGCTCCACTTCACTCACCTTCCTGCTGCTCCACACTGCACACCAGATGTGATGTTTGCACTAAACACTTTCAGAATATATACACATGAACTGGAAGTGACTGCTGATGACAACTTTCCGGTTCTTTTGTTGGATTCCCAGTGCATCCTTGAATATCTAATACTCAAAAGACCTTCAAAACAAAGCAAAGCCAACTCTGAATAAAGGCTTATATGGAGGTTGAAGCAAAGCAAACAACGAGTACACCCTTCATATTTTTGTAAATGTTTTATTATATCTTTTCATGTGACAACACTTAAGAAATTACACTTTGCTACAATGTAAAGTAGTGAGTGTACAGCTTGTATAACAGTGTAAATGTTCTGTCCCCTCAAAATAACTCAACACACAGCCAATAATGCCTTAACCGCTGACAACAAAAGTGAGTACACCCCTAAGTGAAAATGTCCAAATTGGGCGCAATTAGCCTTTTTCCCTCCCTGGTGTCATGTGACTCATTAGTGTTACAATGTCTCAGGTGTGAATGGGGAGCAGGTGTGTTAAATTTGGTGTTATCGCTCTCACTATCTCATACAGGTCACTGGAATTTCAACATGGCACCTCATGGCAAAGAACTCTGTAAGGATCTGAAAAAAATTATTGTTGCTCTACATAATGATGGCCTAGGATATAAGATTGCCAAGACCCTTAAACTGAGCTGCAGCACGATGGCCAAGACCATGCAGAGGTTTAACAGAACAGGTTCCACTCAGAACAGGCCTCACCATGGTCAACAAAAGAAGTTAAGTGCTCATGCTCAGCGTCATATCCAGAGATTGTCTTTGTAATATGGAATAGACGTATGAGTGCTGCCAGCATTGCTGCAGAGGTTGAAGGGGTGGGGGGGTCAGCCTGTCAGTGCTCTGACCAGACACCACAAACTGTATCACATTGGTCTGCATGGCTGTCATCGAAGAAGGAAGCCTCTTCTAAAGATGGTGCACAAGAAAGCCTGCAAAAAGTCTACTGAAGACAAGCAGACCAAGGACATGGATTACTGGAACCATGTCCTGTGGTCTGTTGAGACCGAGATAAAGTTGGTTCAGATGGTGTGAAGCGTGTGTGGCAGAAACCAGATGAGGAGTACAAAGACAAGCGTGTCTTGCCTACAGTCAAACATGGTGGTGGCAGTGTCATGATCTGGGGCTGCATGAGTGCTGCCGGCACTGGGTAGCTACAGTTCATTGAGGGAACCATGAATGCCAACATGTACTGTGACATACTGAAGCAGAGCATGATCCCCTTGCTTCGGAGACTGGGCCGCAGGGCAGTAATCAAACATGCTAACGACTCCCAGAACACCTCCAAGACGACCACTGCCTTGGTAAAGGAGCTGAGGGTAAAGGTGATGGACTGGGCAAGCATGTCTCCAGACCTAAACCCTAGTGAGCATCTGTGGGGCATCCTCAAATGGAAGGTGGAGGAGCGCAAGGTCTCTAACATTCACCATCTCCGTGATGTCGTCATGGAAGAGTGGAAGATGACTCTGGTGGAAGCTCTGGTGAAAATATTGACACTTTGGGCCCAATTTGGACATTTTCACTTAGGGGTGTACTCACTTTTGTTGCCAGCGGTTTAGACATTAGTGGCTGTGTGTTGAGTTATTTTGAGCAAATTTACACTGTTATACAATCTGTACACTCTCTACTTTACATTGTAGCAAAGTTTTATTTCTTCAGTGTTATCACATTAAAAGATATAATAAAATATTGCATTCATGTGCATTTACCTTCATTTGAATGGGCTGCACCGGATTGCACAAAAAGTAATGCATGCACTGCTTTTGAAAAATGAGCCGCACCAAATCACATGTGATTTGGTGCCCCCAAACACAGTGCATTTGCAATCTGCATCTGGGGTGCCATTAACAATGTATTGGCACTTATAGAAGATTGCAACCAGTGAACCAAACCTTAAGGTCCATTTTACAACCCTTAAAAGTAAAGTTAAAAAAAAAAAAAAAAAAAAGGACTTTGGCCCTGGCTTCCAAAATTTCCTGGAGGTGTGAGTGATGTCACTGTTCCTCCTTGAAAATCTGGGTGCTTGAAATGCTGTGTGAATACGCTCAAATGTATTGTAGTGTTCATTGGGCATCACAGTGAATTTGATGCAGCAGTTGCAAGTGGAAAATAATAGTTTCTTGCCAAATTGAATGTATTCCACATTGTTCCTGATGCATCTGTGCACCAAAAACTGTTCTTTGGGCGATCATGAATTTCCCTGAAGGTCACTTCATGATCACCTAAAATCACTGAGCTTTGTGCTGCACAGAACTTTACAGAAATTTTAGAATTTGAAGAAGGAGGAAATCTTGAAGTGTATGTAGCACCCTCTAGCTAGTGTTCTAGTCGAAATAGGTTTAGTTGTTAGTGTAGGCAAATTGGCTTGGCTGAGAGCCAGTCCTGGGTTATGAATCTGAATCAGGGATCCGTGACTCAGGGAGGCTGGATGACTCATCCTGACAGCACTTCTGGTGCCTCCCCCTGTTCTCTGGAACATTGGAGAATGTTCTAGAAATAGTGGTTGGGAGCTAGGAGGGGCTGTCATGCATATTTTTGAGGGCCAATCTCCAGCAAATGGGCTGGCAGAGGGCAGACCCCCCTCATAAATGAGCATGAGTCATGCCAGCAGGGGCAGATAGATGGAGATGGAGTGCTGCAGAGGCTGTTGGTGGCCCTTGAGGGTGTCCCCTAGTCTACATGTAGATTATATGCAACATGTGTAGAGTGCCAGGTAGTGGGTGGGTGTGTGGGGAGGTGCAGTGAACACACAGAGTCCATTTGTAGAGAACAGACATTTTATTAATGAAGAATTCAGTAATTCACAACAACGTGGTGCCAGTGACGTCTCCAGCTTTCATATTTAGGGGGGGCACATGGGGGGACAGGGACAAAAGTAGGGGGGCAACTATAAAATGCAATTTTACTACGATCCCCAGGGTGGCAGAAAACAAGAGATATATGTCACCAGCATACCAAGAAAATATAAGGGTCCAAAGCAGTGGGAGAACTATTAGGTTTGCAAAGGTTGTCTTGCCTCCGGGCCTTGGTGTTCTGCCACTGTGGTGTTCCCCAGCCTCCTCTTGCTGTCCTGCCCCTGCTATTGACAGTGCTGGTCTGGCATCTGTCTCCTTGGCAGTGGCAGCAGTCTATTAGGACCTAGTGCTGGTGACATTATGGGTGCATGTAGGGGAAGGCTGGCACTACTGGTTGTAGAGAGCCAAGCCCCCAGCTGGTCACCTAGCAGCAGTAATGCTGTATAACCTTCTCTGTTGACATGCTGATCAGGATGTGATCCAGGTGATGCTCCCAGTCAGATCTAATAAACACAGTATTTATTAGCATCAACAGTACAACCACATCCACCATATGTTCATCAGCCATGCGGGCTCTTTGCCTGTAAGGTGTGGGCTCTTTGCCTGTAAGGTGTGGGCTTTGATCAATAAAATCACTATGATATTTAACACTAGGATTTAACTAGGAGCATCACCTGGATTGCATCACGATCAGCATGTCAGAGAAGGCTGCACTGCTGCTAAGCAACCTGCAGGGAGGACAACTGTCTACTCTACAACCATTAGAGATGGGCTGGGCATGTTCAAAATCCCACATGCCCGATCCCGCCAGGAAGCCGACACTGCACAAGGCTAATCACAGGCAGCGAGACATTCCTGATCTGTGCAGCTAAGGACCGGGAAATGTCTCACTGCCTGTGCTTAGCGCTGTGCAGTGTGGGCTTCCTGGCGGGCTCGGGCATGTGGGATTTTGAACATGCCCAGCCCATCTCTAACAACAAACTGGCTCTCCTGTACATTAGCCCCATAAAGTAACCAGCACTGGGTTCCAATGTGCCGCCGCTGCCATGGAGACAGAGACCAGCGCTGTGAATAGCCAGGACAGGACAGCAACCCTGGTAGTTCCACCACTGGTCCACACTGCAAGGATTCCCCCATCCACCTATAATGTGTAGATGGGAGAATTGGATCATTTCTTTTTTTTTTTTTAATGCAACCTACTAGTTAAATTAAAAAAGTGGGGCTGCCTAAGTGCTAAGCCTAAGACCAGCCATAGGCAGTTTAAATCTCAGCTGGTTCATCAGTAACTGGTTGAGGTTTGAACCATTAATAAGCAGGCTGAATGTACCAAGTTGATCGATCAAATTGGGAACAACCAGCCTGCCAGATACTCTTATGATTATCACTAGTGGTTGCTATAGCCACTAGTGATAATGACTGTTTGTTGGGAGAATACAATTGCTGGGCAGGAAGGATATTCCCCTTGTCACCACTGTCTGTGTTGATGGGGGAATCATGCAAGTTTCTTTCCTGCACTCTGTGGATGCAGGAAATAAATTTGCATAGTCTATTACCTGCCTAACTGAAAGTGAAAGTAAGTTGTGAAGGTCTTGAAAGAACAGGAGAGGGGAGGGACAGATGGTGGAGAGAAGAGATGGAGATAATGCAGTTCAGTGATTACAGTGTACTGCAGTGCACACACTTACCCACGCGTCCAGGCTAGAAGAATACTCCCCCTCTCAATAGAGACTGTGTTACTCCAGCAGCGGCCTGAGTAAGATGTGGCACATCCGCTATGAATGCAAACAAAAAGACATTGCCTTTTTGTAAAAAAAAAAATAAAAATTTTTTTTGGGGGGGCACATGGTGGGGCACAGCATAATTTTGGGGGGGTCAGGGCCCCCTCTGGCCCCCCCTAGGGACGCCATTGCGTGGTGCAAAGGCACCCGACCAGGAACACTTACAGCATGTAACAGCAGTGTAGCAAAGCAGGTCACAGATGTGCCAACAGGGTCAGTCTTGAGGAGCGGAATGTGGCCTGGCCAGTCTATACCCAAATGGGGTGGTTTCTAGGAAGGATGGCATCCTTTCCCTACTTATCTGGAACCTTTCCCTGCTGCTAATTACTGTCCCTGTCAGGTGACCTTTCCCTTCATTACCCACATGCAAAAAATGCAAGCTTGGGAGCCAGGGCCCTAAATAGCCCTGACCCAAAATGGCCACAAGAGTCATATGGGGTGGCAGCAACCAACCAGATAGCTTACCCAGTGACCCAATAAACCATAGAGAACCCCTTTTCCTCTTGACTTCCTCTCCCCTGCAATGCTGCTACAGTTGAGCGCCACCTGTAGTGGAGAAAGTAAACTGCACCAGCCTACATTACACTAAAAATTTGGCATGAATGAGAGTACTTGTTGATCATGCTAGAAAATCCAGAGTCCTTGTAACTCCCTGTGCTCTGAACTGATATATTAAAAAAGGAGGGAGGTGTCTGTAGTCCAAATGAGGAGAGCAGCCTATGGTGACAGCTCTGCTCCTTCATAGATACAGTGTACTGAGTGACCGTTGTGCCCCAAGGACAGAAGTGTGTTACTGGCAAGATCACCAGGTAAAAATAAGGGCAAAAAGTCTGAAAACAGAACACCAATGCAGCCACCACATCTCAAGACTGATAACTGAATTTAAAAATTTGGAGACTTTTTAGCAACAAGCAACAGCTGAGACAATAAACACTTAAGTGTAGAGGTGGGCAACGGCGGCCCTCCAGCTGTTGTGGAACTACAAGTTCCATCATGCCTCTGCCTTTAGAAAGTAGCTGTCAGTCTGCCGATCATTCATCTGCCTCTGTCAGTCATGCCATGCCTCATGGGACATGTAGTTTCACAACAGCTGGAGGGCCACAGTTGCCCACCCCTGCTTTAGTGTAATGTACAATAAAAATGCAGAATAGTGAGGTGAGGAGTATGTAATGTACAACAAATTGTGTAAGGTGCAACACAGTGTATGGGGGGCAGAGGTCAGGAGTATGTAATGTACAGCATGGAGTGCAGGGGTCAGGAGTATGTAAGGCACAACTAAGTGTATGGTGTGCACGGTTCAGGAGCATGTAATGTACAGCATACTGCATTAGGTGCAGGGGTCAGGAGTATGTAAGGTACAAGATCGTGTATGGGGTGCCAGGGTCAGGAGTATGTAACATAATGACCCTTACATTGCTGGACGGTGGGAGGTGAAAAATGTCCTAGGTGTTGATGGAAAAAATAACTTAGTGAGGAAAAATACACTGGTGTTGACTGGAGAAAAAAAAGTAAATGGCAGAAAAATACCCCAGCATTGTTGGACAGGTGAAGAAAAAACAATCCCCACATCGTTGGTCAGTGGAAGGAGACATTCATGAATGGGCCGGCAGCTTGGTCCATTCACCAATTATTTTCTTCTATGATGGAAAACCTCAGTAGCCTCCTATTCAAGTCTTGTATTCAAGAGAGACATGTTCAGGATCTGTAGAACTGAGGGACTCCATTGTTCCACTACAGGTTCTGTAGGACAGTTGGAAGGTATGCCAGTGATGTCTGTATGATATTTCTCTTGCTGGATTTCCTGATGGTGAAAACAGTGGACCAAACCTGTGTAATGTGTGTTGAAACAACCATTTGTAGTCTCCATTGCAAACCTACAGCTGGACAATACAAGAGCACAATCGGGAAACAGGGATAGAGCATTGTCACCCTATAACAGGAAGTGCCTAAACAGAGGCCTTCGTGGCAGGATCACATTTTAACAAAAGCTTCAGACTTAATGAAAATGACTTTTGATATTATTTTAAATATATTAAAGCTTTTGTGAGGGGTTTAGTGATTGAGTTTACATTTACCAAGAATATATATTTAGCGCACAGCAATAAAATGTCATTACATTTGTGTATATACTTTGTTTATCAAATATATATATTTATATATACACCTAGGTCCCTTTGTACATGTCTCATTTAGTGAAGCAATATAAGGTTCCTCCAAATAGTTTTCCTTGGGGGAAGTATTCCCTGCACTTCTGGCTTATGATAGTTGACCATAGCCACCAATCAGAAACTGACAGCCCAGATAACATGGATCCCTCATAGGAAGGTCCACCAGGTACTGATACATGGCCACCACTGCCTGGAGTTATGACCAATTATACATAAACACAACAGGGAGATAGCATGTTATTGGAAAATATTGTAAAATAACCAAGATTAAATATAACTTCATTGTCCATAAAAAGTGTCTCCCCCTGGGCCCCCACTCTTAATGGATGTTCTTGACTCTAAGTTTTGAGGATTCTGGGAACTCTAGAAGAGAATTGAGGTATGGGAAGGCTTTCTCAGAGGTTATAACAGTTACTTTTTAAATGGCTCTGCTCTCTTGTACAGTGTGAAATTATATATTCATGTATTTGCTATTATTTGTTATTGCTTATAATAAAGACAATTGTTAAGTGTCATATTTGTGTCCTGTCTCTGTGCTGAATTGTAAGGCTGAAAATATACAAGAACATGATGACCAACAAACTAAAACTAATTTCAGTCCACCTGGAAAACTTACACAGGGTTGTTTGTTAAGATAGTCATGGAGAAAAGCCCAACTCTAAAAGAATTAACACTTCTGCTCAGTTTTCTGTCCCATTTGGGAGATTTCGCCTCAATTCCTGTCTCCCATTGGGATGAGCAATGAGTATGTAATAAGTATATCTCTAGGCAAACCCTCTTCTTTTCTTGTTAATAGCTATATCAGGTTTAAATTGTTAAAATAAATAAGACTCAGTATCACTCACTTGTGATTCTTACCAAATAAAGATAAATCAGTGTATCATCGATATATCTCAGCTCCAATCCTACAATCTTCTAATCCAAACATAAAGTACAAACATTGGTTGCACTCAATGAACTTGTGATTTTTCATCCTGTGGGAAGACAAAAAATTGACCAATCTCTCATAGAAAAAAATTATTTACATATTTAAAGTGACTGTAAAGTCATTTTTTTTCAAATAACAAACATGTTATACTTACCTGCTCTGTGTAATGATTTTGCACCAAGCAGACCCAATCCTACTCTTCTTGGGTCCCCCCGCTGGTGCTACTTGCTCCTTCCCCCTTCTGAATGACCCCATAGTAAGCCACTTGCTATGGTGGCACTTTGAAGGGCTCAATCCCCAGCTGGGTTCTGTGTGTCCATTGACACACACAGCATGGATTGGCTCCACCCCTTGCTCTCTCCTTACAAGCTGTGATTTACAGCAACAGGAGTCAATGGCTGCCTCCAAGTCCAGTTAGGAGAGAGATAAGAGAATCACTGCTCTCGGACACAGTGCTGGATCAAGATTGGGTTTAGGTAAGTATTTTAGGGGGGAGCTGAACAAAGAGAATGCATTAAGATAAAAAAAAAAAACTTCTGCCTACAACTTTAAATGGGTACAAACTGGAATTTTTTTTGTCTTCAAATTAACGGGCTGAACAAACAAAAAACAGAGATTGCCATAATAACACAAGTCATGTTAGTAAGGCAATCTCCCCCACTGTGCAAATATATTCTGACATTGGGACTCCCCCCCCCCCCACCAGAACACACTGACCAGCTAGGATGCAATTGCTGGTTGCATGAAGCTGTTTTTGCACCATGCCCATTAGACAGAAGGCGGTCGTGAGACCAGCTTTTGTAGAACAGACAAGTGTACACACAGGCCAAAGGTTGGCAGGTTCCTGCCGAACTGACTGATTTTGGATGAATTTTGACCCATGTGAACAAGGATTTAGTGGTCAACTATTGCAGTGAGCTGCATTCTGATGAGGCAAGGCCTAGAGGATAAAGAACCCTCTGGAAGGTTTGTGCCAAACCTTCATTCAGCTCCACCACTGACATAACTCTTCAGTGATTGCTTGGGCTGGATAAATATAATTACTCATATATTGTTACTTTCTACACTAACAAATGG
This sequence comes from Lithobates sylvaticus, assembly GCA_028564925.1. NCBI lineage: Eukaryota > Metazoa > Chordata > Amphibia > Anura > Ranidae > Lithobates > Lithobates sylvaticus. The sequence continues at coordinate 31,607,532 of CM053029.1, read as the reverse complement.
AGGCAACTCAACCACAGCTGGCACAAGTAATCAATGCCTCGAGCTTAGGTAAAAATTACAGAACAAGCAAAGAGAAAACAAAGTTCAGGCTTGCTATAGCCTCACTGAAAAGGTAAACAGCTAATTTAATTATAGACCTTCCAGCTTAGGGCAATGCCTCTATAACAGTGATGGCGAAACTTGGCACCCCAGATGTTTTGGAACTACATTTCCCATGATGCTCACCTACACTGCAGAGTGCATGAGCATCATGGGAAATGTAGTTCCAAAACATCTGGGGTGCCAAGGTTCGCCATCACTGCTCTATAATCTCCACCTGCTCAAAAATGGCCTTGTCCTCATAGGCCAATCCCAAAAATACTCTCAGTCCTGAGAATTGGATACCTAGCTTAATAAGTGTATGGAAAAGGAAAGGAAAAAAGAGTAACTGAGGGAAAAATAAATTGGTTGTTGCAATCTCACATCAATTTTTTTCATGCAATATGTACAGATGCCTGTAGTTACATAGCACTAAAGAAGTAAGCCCAGTAGTGAAGGTACTCATCATTACTTCACTACTGTCTAGTAGTAATGACTAAAAACATGAACAAAGTTTAGTTGTGAATCCAAATGCCATTGTAGTCAATGGTTAGGGAAATTAAAAAAAAAAAACTGTTCTGGCCATTTTCTAAGCAAATTATCTTTGAAAGTAAAAGAAAATCCCACATTTTTGGTTGTCCCCAGAACAGTGATAGGGGGGAAATCTTCCATGGGTTCTGGTGACCTGGGGGGCCCCAAGAGATTCCTTTAATTTGTAGAAATTACCTCTTGCTTCCTGTTGGATTCAATGTGCTGGGATCCATACATGGACAGTGTCCCGGAGAACAGGATGCCCCCCCCCCCCCCCGTGTGGAATGTAGCCAGTCATGCCTCCTATTTTCCTTAGGCTAAAAAGCTCCACTCTATTCTGCATGATGAATGCCGACTCCGGTCTGTGCTGATCAAAGGCCGAGCTAACTGGGAGAGACAATGGAGGTGGGCCATTAGAGATCAATTCCAAGATTAGACAACAGTCGGATTAAGTGCAATTCTGGACAAACACTGCCCCCCAGAGACCACTTGTGGCAGGACAATCAGAATAAACGGTGGCGTCCACAAGGAAAAAGATTGGCGGGCAATGGGAGGAGGCATGAATGAGGTATGCTTGACAAAAGGGAATTTCATACACACGACTGACTCTTTCTCCATCAAGAGACCAGCCATGAGGATGTGCTAAGTATATTATTGTAACTGTACAGTATATCATTGTATTGTAGTCTTGCTGTATGCTATGTAAGTTTGTAACCCCCTTTTAATTTTAATGTTAGCTTTCTTATTTCCTTGGGAAATAAATGAGATTTGATTATTCTTAAGCCGTGTGTTTGGTTTCATAACTAACGTTGTATTATTGTGATATTAACAGTAGCATGTGCTCATAGTGTTAACAGACTAACTAATCTACAGGGACTAGACAAATTAATTGATACATAGATGAGATAATATATAGGCTGTAGTGGTATATAGTTTTCTACAATTATTATCGAATTCTACATTTTGGCACCCCAAGATTTAGACGTGTAGAATATCGTTTTTTTTTCTGCACAGGATTCACAAACCCTAAGGCATTTTTTGTTTTAAGTCTCGTTAAGCACAAATCCTCAAACATCCAGAACGGAAAATCGTCTCTAGTGTGGACAAGATTGGCGCTGGCTCGCAAATTCTGAAACCACGCTTGGATGGTCATGAAAATTCTATGAAAGATCTCATCAGTGAAACGGACGCGTAGAACCTGGTGAGAGCTGTGGCTGATATATGTATGTACGTTAAATGTTTGTGCGTTTGGCCGGTAACCAGTCATTGAGACTGGCGAGTTAGGGATTGATCATCCTTGGTTATATTATATAATCGGTAGATTGACAGGATTAACCACACAGCACTGAGGAAAAAGTGGGAATATATATTTTTGTTTTTTTAAATATTTTTATTTAAATTTTTTTTATATATATTTTTTTTATTTCGTTTATATTTAGTTTCCCCACGTGAGTGTGAAATAGCTCTCTGTTCCAATAGGAGTTCAATGTGGCCTGCAATTTAAGAGAGGAGAGCATTAAGAGTGTCTTCTCTGGAAGAAATTCGTAGTTAAACGGATTTTATATATTTTTTTTTTGGTCTTCTGTGTGGGACTACAGGTGAAAAACTAGACTTTGAACAGATTTTTATCTGAGTCTCTGTGGTGGTTTGTTTATCTGTGTGTGTATTGTCTAAGCAACTGTTCAGTGTAGCTAATTGCAGATTAGCATGTCAATGGATATCCTTGAAGAGTTTCTTAAAAAAAAATCAAGTTAGACTTACCGGTAACTTGTTTTCCAAGAGTCTTTCAGGACAGCACCTGAGAGAGTGACTCCTCCCTTTGTCCACAGGAAACACCTCTTCCACCAAACTTTAAAAGGAGGCTCCTTCCCACATATGGTCAGTTGTAGTAGAGAACCTCCGGCCCCAAACTGGAACACATAATCGAGATATGGTTAGTCACAGTATATATATATGTAAAAACACATTAGGGCGGGATGCTGCTGTCCTGAAAGACTCTTGGAAAACAAGTTACCGGTAAGTCTAACTTGATTTTTCCCTAATCGTCTTTCAGGACAGCACCTGAGAGGATAATAGAGACTTACCCCCTTAGGGAGGGACCACAGCCTGCAGAACCTTTCTGCCAAAAGCCTGGTCTCCTGCTGACAGGAGGTCCAGCCTGTAATGACGGACAAATGTAGACATACTTGACCACGTAGCCGCCTTACAGATCTGATCTGGAGTGGCACCAGCTCTTTCTGCCCATGTAGTGGCCTGAGCCCTAGTTGAATGAGCCCTAACCCCCTTAGGGGGGGATAGACCCGACTCATTGTAAGCAGTAGAAATAGCTGTTTTGATCCATCTAGCTAAGGAAGCCTTGGATGCCTGCTTGCCTTTTTTATTTCCAGAAAAGATAACAAATAAAGAGTCTGAAACTCTAAAGCCTCCTGTAACTTCTAAATAATGCAACAAGGTACGTCTTACGTCCAGGTTGTGAAACTGCTCTTCCTTATTGCCCTTCGGGTTAGAACAGAAAGTTGGGAGAGTAATCTCCTGGGATCTGTTATGGGAGCTCGCTACCTTCGGCAAAAACCCCGGATCCACTTTAAGGACAATTCTGTCTGAAAAAACTGATAGGAAGGGCTCCTTCACTGACAGAGCGTGCAGTTCGCTAATCCTTCTGGCTGAAGTGATTGCTACAAGAAAAATTGTTTTAAGGGTTAAATTCTTAAGTGAAATGCTCTGCAGGGGCTCAAAAGGCTCTTTAGTAAGGGCCTGCAAGACTACGGAGAGGTCCCAAGAGGGAAAAGATCTTACTGGGACCGGTCTAGCCCTGGAGAGCGCTTTGAAAAATCTTGTGATTAAGGGTACTGAGGATAGTGATCTTTCTAAATAGACCCCTAAAGCTGACACCTGCACCTTAAGAGTGCTGACGGCGAGCCCTCTATCTGCCCCTTTTTGCAGAAATTCCAGAACTGAGACTAGGTTCTTTACCTCTCTATGTTCTGCATGACAAAAGGACGCGTAGACCTTCCAAACCTTGCCATAAATGGCCCTGGTTACTTTCTTTCTACTGGAGAGCAAAGTGGAAATTAGTCTTTCCGAAAAGCCTTTGCTTCTTAGCAATTGCTCCTCAGATACCAAGCAGTGAGTTTTAGCCTGCTTACATCTGGATGATGCACTGGCCCCTGAGTTAACAAATCTGGTCTCAGCGGGAGGTGCCAACCTGGTTTGACTGCCAACTGTAGGATCAGAGAAAACCAAGCCCTTTTTGGCCAAAACGGGGTTATCAGGATTACTGAAACACCCTCTTTTTGTATTTTCCTCAGCACCAGTGGAATTAGCTGAAAGGGGGGAAAAGCGTACCCCAGTTGAAAATTCCACTGCTGTGCTAAGGCGTCTGTCCCTTGAGAACCATCGTTTCTCTCGAGGGAAAAAAATTGAGGAAGCTGGGTGTTCCTTCTTGAGGCAAACAAGTCTACCTGCGGAAGGCCCCAGATACTGGAGATTAGAGTGAACACCTCTGTGTTTAGGCTCCACTCTGCTTCCTGCACTGTCTGTCGGCTTAGATAATCTGCCACCTGGTTCAACGTGCCTTTTAGGTGGACAGCAGATAGAGACAGAAGACTGGTTTCTGCCCAATCCATAATCTCTGCCGATAGAAGATACAAGGACTTGCTCCTTGTGCCTCCCTGATTGTTTAAGTAGGCTACTGTAGTGGCGTTGTCTGACAGTATCCTGACATGGCACCCTAGGAGGTATGGGGAGAAGGCAGCTAAAGCTGCAGCGACTGCTTTTAATTCTCTCCAATTCGACGATCTTTTGGATTCGTCCTGAGACCATGTCCCCTGTGCCAAGTCCTGACCCATGTGTGCCCCCCATCCCCACATACTGGCGTCCGTTGTGACCACCTTTTCTGTTGGGAAGGACCAAAGAAGGCCTTTCTGTAGAACTTCCTGACCTCTCCACCACCACAGCGAGCGTCTGACCCTGGGAGGAATTCTTACCCTGGTGTCGAGGCTCTCTGACCTGTGATCCCACGTTCCTAAGAGGAACCTCTGGAGGGGCCTGAAATGCCTCCTTGCCCACTGGATGGCAGGCATCGAAGAAGTCAAAGTCCCCAAGACTGACATGATTCTTCTCACTGAAACCAACTGGTTCGTTTGAAGAGCTGAAACCGCCCTCTGAATCCTGACCTTTTTCTCCTCTGGGAGAAAAATCCTTTGTTCCACTGAGTCTATCTGGAACCCCAGAAAGAGTATCTTCTGGGTTGGATTGAGGTTTGATTTTGGGACGTTTACTAGCCACCCCAGAGCCTCCAAGTGACCGCGAGCCCCGGCCAGATCCTCCTGCAACCTCTCCCTGGAGGGGGCAAAGAAGAGGAGGTCGTCTAGGTACGGGATTACCGCAACCCCCTGAAGACGAAGAGGGGCGAGAGCCTCCGCCATTACCTTCGTAAAGATACGAGGGGCTGACGAAAGGCCGAAGGGAAGGGCCCTGAACTGCAGGTGTACAATCTCTTTGCCCATATTCACTGCGAATCTCAAGAACTTTTGAGACTGTGGAGCTATGGGAATGTGCAGGTAAGCATCTTTTAAGTCTATAGATGCCATGAAGCACCCTTTTGTCAGCATGTTCCTGACTGAGAAAATTGAATCCATGCAAAATTTTTTGTAATGGACCAATCTGTTCAGGGGTTTTAGGTTGAGGATTAACCTGTAGCTCCCTGATGGCTTTTTTATCAAAAAAATGTGAGAGTAGAACCCCCTGCCCCGTTCTTCCGGGGGTACTGAAACAATGACCCTCTGGTATCTCAGATCCTTTAACAGGTTCTTCATGGCTAGGGCCTTTGTGACGTCCCTTGACAGGTTTGTCACATAGAATTTTTCTGGCGGGGGTTCCAAAAACTCTATTTTGTAACCCTGGGACAGCATGTCCAGAATATATCGATTTTCTGTCATGCTGTCCCAAGGAGGGAGAAAACTCTGAAGTCTTCCCCCTACTGGGAGGCCCAAGTCATTGGGTCTTTCCGGAGGTCGCAGGAGGATGGAAAAGGACATTTCCCTTTCCTTTACCTTTCTGCGACGTCCAGTTCCTCCTTTTCTCCTGGGGTCTACTTTCCTGAGCCCGGGGGGGACGAAAAAAACTTTTTTGCTGGTTGCTTTTTCTTTTTGATTGGAAAAGACTTCTTTTTATCCGCTGTCCTATCTAACACAGCGTCCAAGTCAGGGCCAAAAAGTAAGTCACCCTGAAACGGGATTCCACAGAGTTTGTTCTTGGAAGCCGCGTCTCCTGGCCAGGTTTTTAACCATAAAGCCCTTCGGGCTGAGTTAGCCAGGGCTGCAGATCTGGCTGTCATTTTAATAGACTCAGCTGAAGCATCAGATATATATGCTACTGCAGTTGAGAGGGTAGAGAAAGATTCCAAAATTTCTTGTTTTGGGGAGTCTGCTGCAATATGGGCCTTAAGTTGGTTTAACCAGAACTCCATATTTCTGGAAACGACCGTAGTCGCCATAGCAGGTTTTAGGTTTCCCATAATGGATTGCCAAGCTCTTTTTAGCTGCAAGTCCAACCTCTTGTCCATGGGGTCTTTTAATACTCCCATGTCTTCGAATGCTAGGTCAGTCGATCTTGAGACCTGGGAGAAAGCGGCATCAAGTTTGGGATTTTTATTCCAGACTTCTGCCGGGTTTTCATCGAAAGGAAAACGCCTTTTTAAATTTTTAGGGAAAAAAGGCTTCCTTTCTGGCTCTGCCCACTCCTTTTTAATAGCCTCAGATATGACTGGGTGCACTGGGAAACTGCGACTCTTAGGTTCGCTGAGTCCTGCGTACATTTTGTCATGCAGGGACAACTCTTTTTTCTCTTCCTCTAACCCTAAGGTAGTACAAATTGCCTTCAACAGGCCATCCACCTGTTCCAAAGACAATTTAAACTTAGAAGGGAATTCCTCACCTTCCTCATCCCCCTCAGATTCTTCTCTAGACTGGGTGGGGGAAAGTCCCTCTTGGGTGAGAGATAACTCATTCTCTACCGACGGGATCACAGGTGAGCCTAGGGAGGATTGTGAGGCAGATGGTTGACTCAGGGATGGGTTCACTAGTGAAGAGCGGAAAGACTGTATAGTCGCATCAAGCTCCTTTTTGACTGATGCGATCAGATCGCTGCAAGCGGAGGAAGCTTCTTCTTTCACTAGTGCATCTATGCAGACCTGACATATGACATAAGGTCTTTTTCCATCCCTCTGGTAGTTTAGCTTTACATGAGGGGCATTTCCTTTTCACTGGATCAGAGCTCTTGGCCTGCCATGAGAAAAAGAAGAAAAAACCCAAACCCGTGAGACAACCCATCCCTATTGAAAGGCTCACCACAGGTGCACAATGAAGGATAAAGCAACTGCTTCATGTGCCCAGACAGGCCCCTGCCACCGGGGGGGGGGGGGGTAGGGGAGAGAGACCTAAAGGTAAGGGAGGACAGCAAATACTGTCCCTTACCTGGGCCTTGCTGGTGCTTGTGCCTGTCCCACTCGCTGCTGCCGACTCCATTGATGAGGCGCTTGCGATAACTCGTGGCTAAAACGCCGGTTCCGGACTCCAATAGCGCCAGTGCGCCGGACCAGAACCAGCTAATAAGCACCAGCCCCGTCCCTCCCTTCTCCTCCTGCGACTTCCGGCGGAAATGACGCCGCGCGCCTGCTCCGTAGGCCCCGCCCCTTCCGGACGCCTCACTTCCGGCGGATGGAGCACAGCATGCCACCCCCAAGATGGCGGCGGCGTTTTCAAACAGCAGCAAGTGGACCGGCATACATTTCAAAAAACAAGCCGGCCATTGCTGCTGTACACCGCCACCCAGGGGCAGAACCCACAGCAGTCTAGCTCCAGTGAGCACCATGAAGGAGGAGAAGGAGCCCAGCCATCAGCACCGTAGCATCGCTGTGGAATGGGAGGGACAGCTCCCCTGAGGTATGAAAAATGGTGGAGTAGGATCCTAGGCCCTCAGGATAGCACCTAAGAGCCCTGTCTCCCACGAAGTGTTCCCTCCGGAGGAAACACAAAAACTGACCATATGTGGGAAGGAGCCTCCTTTTAAAGTTTGGTGGAAGAGGTGTTTCCTGTGGACAAAGGGAGGAGTCACTCTCTCAGGTGCTGTCCTGAAAGACGATTAGGGAAAATGCTTGTATTCAATTCGATAGTTTATCACAGGATGCGTTAACACACCAATTCAACGATTTGTTGAAACAATGCAATACTCATAATGATGCCATAACGTTTAAAAAATCTTCAAAAAAAGGCAGGAAACAGAGGATAGCAAATTCGGTGTGCATGTTGCTCAAAATGAAAGATATTTCTGAACGGAAGGAGTTGGAATGGTATAAGGATAGAACAGAATTAATAGAATGTGAGTAAAGATATTTCAGCTATAGCTGCGAATGCGGACGCAAATGTTTGTGAGTGTGATGACATGAGGTATGAGATTGAACAATTGGTGGCTGAGAATGGTTTGTTAGAACAGGGATTGGATGAATGGAAGGAATCATGTATGTTGAGAGAACAGTCTATTGCAGCGTTAGAAAATAAAGAGGCAGGGAATGAGAATGCGATAGAAAAACTTAAGACAGAATTACAGGAATGTAAAATTCAGCTAGCCCAAAAAGATAATACCATTGTGTCTTTGAGAGCATGGGCAATGGAGAACATGCACAGCCATTGCTGTGCTAACAAGGACACACATTCCGTTGTGACACAGGAGCAAAGAGAAAGGATGCCGATCGAACAGCAACCAGTATGTTCGGCTGACAGTCCTGAAGATCCCCCAAATCAAAGTTCTTCTCTCTTCACTCCTGGGCTAGAAAGGACTGGGCAAGGATTAGGAAATATAAAAAGGGAGGGTAGCACCCAAACCACAACACTCTCCATACAAGATCGCACAAATCTGTGCCAGATTTTGGGAAAGTTTGACACTAGCGCTTCACCCATTAGTCTCTCGAACAGGCTGGAAGCTGTAGTAACACAGTACATTTTGAACAATAGGGATGCATGCGCACTCCTCCGCGCATGGCTTCCATTGCAACTGTGTGAAAAACTGCAACCACCAGTTGGGAATCATAGAGGTCTATCTCCCGAGTTAAACTCAAATTGTGGGAACTCGGCAGATAGAATGAGGGAAATGCAGCGCATAAAGGGAGGAAGAGATACTAGGGGTTCAGACGCCCTAGAAAATACAAAATTTAGGAGGGGAATTGATCCAATACTCTTTTGCAGTGAATACTTCTCCATTTATAAAGCCACGTACAATTGTCCTGATATGTCTCCTGATGATAGTAGTTTTCTGTGTTCTATGGCTAATAAATGCATATGTATTGATTACCATACCAGAATTGCACTGAGGAACGCCACCTCGTACCAGACCTTTATAAACATATTAAGGGACTGGGTTCAGGAGACAGATCAAGACAATAGGCCCCATAAAAGAGTTGCGGAGATAGTTAAAAGCGAAGGTACAGTGAGATTTACATGCAGGTGTTGTAGATGTGGGAATACAGGCCATGTAATCAAGGACTGTAAATTGCCTAGGAGGAGCATGGGTGAGAAGAAGCCTTGGCATAAGAAGGAACAGCGAAAACCTGGACCAGATAAGGTGGCAACGGAGCCGAACAGGGCACCTGATGCTACAATATATGGTCCACTTTTAAGGGAATTACAAAGGATAGGAAAAGGGTTTAAAGAAAACCACGAGGAATATAAAATCCCTCCCCCAACCAATCCTTATTTTAAACCATAGGGATGTCAGGCCCCGGTGTTGTCCCTGGTATGTCAACTGGAGAGGGACAAAAGCGGCAGACCACGTATCCAAGGGGCGATAGGGGGCCATCGCACAAATATACTTTTGGATACGGGAGCGGCTGTCAGCATAACAAATATTGAACTTCAAAAGGATCCTGCTGGGAGACAAATTTTCCTTAGAGGATTCAGGGGACAACTAGTACCTTCTGAGCAATCAATACCTGTGAACATAGAAATAAAGGGGTTATGTGTGGAACACAGTTTGTTTCTTTCCCCAACGCATGAGGGCACTATTTTGGGCTCTGATGTCATGGGAGCACATGGACTGATTCTTGATCTATGTAATTGGGTACTGTGGAAAGGGTCTAGATACAAAGGCAAGGCGCACATGGTCATGGACAGCTGTGAGGTTGCATCAGTTAAAACAGATGAAATCCTTGACCCGCAGGCAATATTGAAAACAGAGGACCAAATATTGGCTAAAATCTTGTGGCAACATAACAAAGTGTGGGCAACGTCTAAAGTGCAATGTGGTAGTTTCAAACATGATTGTTAAAATTGAGGGCCCTGATCCGCCACCTCAGCGTCAGTACAAAATTCCGCCCGAATCTATGCCATACATAGAGAGCACAGTGAGGAATTTGTTAGCACAAAATGTAATTAAAGAGTGCCAATCTATAACAAATGCAGGCCTCTGGCCAGTGAAGGAGGGGGGGTGGAGGCCCACTGTAGATTTCCGTGCGCTAAACAGATGCACCCCATCTATTACAAATGTAGTTGCTAAAATGCCAGACATGATGACAGCACTGAAGCCTTCAGCAAAGGTGTACTCATCAATTGACATATCAAATGGCTATTTTTCAATTCCCGTGCATGAGGATAGCCAATACAAGCTAGCCTTTACGTTTCAGGGAAAACAATATGCATTCTGTCGTTTGGCTCAGGGGTTCAAATCCAGCTCTACATACTTCCACATCTGTATGGTGGACATTCTGAAGACATTTTCTGAGCCAGAATGCATCATTCAGTATGTGGACGACATCTTGCTTCAAACAGAGACAAAAGAACAGCATTATGCTCTGCTGGAGGAACTCCTGACACTAATTGAGAATGCAGGTCTGAAATTAAACCCCAAAAAGGCACAATTGATGAAGGATTCAGTATGTTTCTTGGGTGTGATAGTTTCACAGGGGGGGGAAGGACTCCAGATCCAAACAAATGTGAAACTATCAGGAAATTACCAAGACCAATCACTAAAACTGCGCTGAGACAATTCCTGGGAATGGTCGGTTTCTGCAGGGACTTCCTTGAAGGCTTTGCGGAAAAGGCAAGACCCCTGTATGACTTTCTAAAAGGAGACAAGAAAACAGACCCCTTAAAACTGGTTGGGAGAGCATGAACAAGCTTTCACCAAGCTAAAGGTGAGTCTGATGCAGGCCCCGGCCTTGAGCAATCCGAATGCCGATTTGTCCTATGCACTACAAGTGTATGCCTCTGCAGTAGCAATAACAGCGGTGTTGCTGCAGGAGAGGCAGGGCAAATGGGTACCTGTGGGATACTGGTCCAGGGTACTAAGCCCGGTAGAGAGGGGATTTGATGAATGTGTCAGGAACCTTTTGGCAGCGCACTGGGTGGTTCTCGCCACAGAGCATGTTGTGGGGTTTGGTAAAACCATTCTCCAATTAAAATGCTTTTGGAACGTACCCTCAGTGGAGTATTCTCCCAACGGGTAGCCAGATGGCTAGTGGATTTAACACCCAGGAATCTGGCTGTGACCCACAATGCCACCTACACTCTCCCACAATTGATGCAATATGAGGGGGAGCAGCATGACTGTGGGGAAGTACATCAGACCAGAACACAGGAGGTATTCAGGTTAGCATCAGGTAATGGAGACCTTAAAATCTGGGTGGATGGATCGAGGTACTGGGATGAAGGAAGTTTTCACACAGGGTATGCCCTGTGGTGCCCCCAGACCAATGATAAAATCATGACTAAATGCCCTCGAAGCTTTTCTGCCCAAAGAGCTGAACTGGAGGCAGTGAGAGAGGCCATCACGCATTTCAGTTCAGGTCCCATAACTATATTCTCTGACAGCGCCTATGTAACAAGGTCTCTGACTGAATACATGCCTTTGTGGCAGTCAAGGGGCTTCAGTGATGCCTCTGGGAAGGACTTGGTACATAGTGCGGTGCTAAGAGATATATGGGAAAGAGCAAGTGTGGAACCTCAGAGAGTGGCTATCATTAAGGTGAGAGCACACCAAAGAGGTGAAGAGGAGGTTACTGTGGGCAACAACAAGGCAGAGGAGCTGGCAAAGGAGGCAGCCCTGATAGGGGTCAAATGGACACCCTATGATACGGAAGGGAGGCAGGCCTGGGAGGAACATAATTCTGAGGAGCAGGAGGTGAAAGCAGGTTCACATGAACTCCTGCCGGTGCTAAGGATGCCTGCCCCATGTTTAGCAGGTGAACAAAAGAAGGATGAGGCCTTGAGCTCAATCAAAAAGCAGCTTAGAACAAAAGCGGCAGATGCTCCCCAAAATGATGTATTAGAAGACGATCTACTGTTAAAATAAACTCCAGAAGGACGAAGGTTTGTAGTGCCCTCCCAGCATCAAAAAGATTTAGCCCTGGAAAATCACAGGTTAACAGGCCACATGGGTGTTCAGGGTACCTTGAAATTTGTGCAAGCTAGATACTGGTGGGAGACAATGGGAAACACAATCTCACAGGTAGTGCAGGAATGCTTAATATGTGCACAAATGAACCCTAGGCCAAAAGGGACAGAAGCCAATATTTGCAAGGGTACCGGTAGCCAATGGACCCTGGGAAAACCTACAGATTGACTTTGTTGGTCCGTTACAGAGTGCCCCTGGAGGATACAGGTATCTACTCGTGGTGGTGGACGTCTTTTAAAATGGGTAGAGGGTCTGCCCCTAAGAAAGGACTCTGCTACTGCCACGGCTAGAGCTTTGTGGACCGAAGTCTTTTCAAGATGGGGGTTCCCCAAAGTCCTGGAGTCCGATAGGGGGGCTCACTTTACCGGCAGGGTCATGAAAAATATTTGTGAGCTGCTGGGAGTAGAACAGAGATTCCATGTACCATACCATCCACAATCGGCGGGGATGGTTGAGAGGATGAATCGGACACTGAAAGAGAGGCTTAAAAAGATGGTACTGCAATCAGGAAAGAACTGGCTGACTCATCTGCCTTCAATCCTGATGGCCGTACGAGGATCTACAGTGAAAGGTACATCATTAACCCCATATCAGTTAATGAAGGGGAGAATGATGAACCTCAGCCATCCAGCAGACCCAATACTTAGTACCCCCTTGAGAGAGAGTGCTGAAAGGGACCGATTTATGGTCCAGCTGCAAGAACAGGTACAGCGGTATTTGCAGTTTGCTGCAAGTAACATGGCACCTAAAGAGAAGGAGCAGCCTTTAAGGCCTCCCGTTAGCTTGAAGATTGGAGACAGGGTTATGGTAAAGAACTTTGTTTCCAAGTCTTCATGGGACGCAAACTGTACGGGACCGTTCACAGTCACTATGACCCTTAGTGATCAGGTGGTCAAAGTAAAGCGGCTCGTAGATAACAAGGGTGCAAAGGTCATGAAAAAGAGGGAGATAGAGAAATGGGTTCATGCTGATCAATGTAAAAGGTATTGCTGATAAGAATTGATTCCGCTCTTGTTCTTGTTTTCCAGAGTTCTGGTGGAGCAAAGATTGGCAAAGTCTCTGGAGGATGGAAGGATCATAATTGTCGTGTTGGCGATCCATCTGAGCCATGAACATCTCAAATTGATTCTGACGAATATTCAGGGGATGACGTGGAAAGGGAAAATCCTGTTGGATTCAATATGCTGGGATCCATACATGGACAGTGTCCCGGAGAACAGGATACCCCCCCCCCCCCCCGTGTGGAATGTAGCCAGTCATACCTCCTATTTTTATTAGGCTAACAAGCTCCACTCTATAAAGGCTATTCTGCGTAATGAATGCCGGCTCCGGTCTGTCTGTGCTGATCAAAAGGCCAACCTAATATGGGGGTGGGCTACCAGAGATCAAATTCCAAGACTAGACAACAGTCGGATTAAGTGCAATTCTGGACAGACACTGCCCCCCAGAGACCACTTGTGGCAGGACGATCAGAATAAACTTGTTCGTCCACAAGGAAAATATGGGCGGGCAATGGGAGGCGGCATGAATGAGGTGTGCTTGACAAAAGGGAACTTCACACACACAACTGACTCCTTCTCCATCAAGAGACCAGCCATGAGGATGTGCTAAGTATATCATTGTATTGTATTGTAACTGTACAGTATATCATTGTATTGTAGTCTTGCTGTATGCTATGTAATTTTGTAACCCCCTTTTAATACATGTTAGCTTTCTTATTTCCTTGGGAAATAAATGAGATTTGATTATTCTTAAGCCGTGTGTTTGGTTTCATAACTAACGTTGTATTGTTGTGATATTAACAGTAGCATGCGCTCATAGTGTTAACAGACTAACTAATCTACAGGGACTAGACAAAGTAATTGATACATAGATGAGATAATATATAGGCTGTAGTGGTACATCGTTTTCTACAATTATCGAATTCTACAATAGGGAATACATCCGTTTGCAAGGAAAGGCTCCAAAATACATGGAGAATGTACTTACACCAGTGTTGATGATATAGAGGATAGGCAATACGATGTAGGCCAATAAACACACACACACACACACACATACATACATACATACATATATATATATATATATATATATAACACCAGGATATCAATGCTGTGGAGAGCAATCTACAGAAGTGGTTCCAACCGGGAGCTGATGGGACTCTCCCTCCTCATTGGCTAAGACACAGCAGTAGTGCCATTGGCTCCTACTGCTGTCAGCTAGCCGAGAAGGAGAGGGGTGGGGCCAAACAGCGGCTCTGTGTATGAATGGAGACGCAAAGCTGTGGCTCAGCTTGGGTGCCCCCATAGCAAGCTGCTTGCTGTGGGGGCACTCAGCAGGAGGGAGGGTCCAGGAGTGCCGGCAAGGGACCCGAGAAGGAGGAGGACTTGAGCTGCTCTGTGCAAAACCATTACACAGAGCAGGTAAGTACGACATGATTGTTATTTTTATAGAAAAAAAAACTAGACTTTAGTATCATTTTAAGTGGAAAGAAAAAAGATTCCCCTTTTAAAGTTCAAAGATCTTCTGTGTGCTCGTGCTTGAAATATAAGACACCATTGTTCCGTGCTCTCAAACCTGACCATGACACCAACCCCTTAAAGTGGTGGTAAACCACTGAAAAAAAAATAAAACCTGAAAGACAATACCATATTGTGCTAGTATGCACAGCATACTAGCACATTATGAAATACTTACCTTAGAACGAAGCCCTGCAGTGGTGCCCGGTCACCGCTGCAGGAGCTGACCTGTTCCCTCTGCATTTCTTTTGGGATCGTGGGATCCAGCTCTGTGAGTGGCCGGAGCCGCGATTACGTCACTCCCACGTATCCGGGTGGGGCCCCCCGTTCCGGCAAAGAGCTCTGAAGTTCCGGCACGATACGTCCTTCAGAGCAACTGCGCCGCTGACATCAGCGGCAGCATGAAGGGTGAATATCTCCCAAACCGTGCAGGTTTAGGATATGTTAATTTTACTTACAGGTAAGCCTTATTATAGGCTTACTTGTAGGTAAAAATCACCAAGCGGGCAACACAACCACTTTAAGATCATCCACTCGCCAGAGCCAAATGACTCCGATGACTGGGATGGGTCAAAAAGGCTTTAACTGTAACTCTCCAATGTCTTTCACGTCGTACACGGGAACCATCTACAAGCCTCCAAACTGGAGGTCACCCACATCAGAGCATAAAAGAAACAAAAGATATTCTCATTGCGTTCATTCGTGAGGAGCACCGCTGTTTCTATGTCTGGAACCAGCGTGTGGTCCTTGCACAGCAAGTGACATTGGCATTGACCAAACTCGCCTCAACGCCTTTCACCCCGACTGGGCATCCTCAGGAAGCTAGGAAGACACCATTTTGGCAAAGGTTTTATATCATGGAAGGTTAACCCCTCTTATACTGAGCGTAATGGATTTATTGCTGCATGACATGCTGTTAGATGTAAGAGTCCCACTCCATTACACCTGACAAAACACTGTAACCTCATCCCTGACATTTATTAGGCTGCATTCACACCTGAGCGTAGCTTTTCAGGCAGAAAATCGCGCGAATTGCAGCGTTTTTTACCGCGATTCGCAACGTTTTTTTTTTTTTTGCCGCAAATTTTGTGCAGAACAAAAGGTCACCAATGTAAAAAGAATAAAAACGCCCAAATCTGCCCGATTCGCGCGACGAAAAAGGGTCCGGAACTTGTTTGAGCTTCAGGCGTAGGGCTTCAGCCGTTTTGGAGTGGAGATGTGAACCATCTCCATAGAGAATAATGTATTTTTTCCCCTCTAGCGTTTTGTAGCTTCAGGCTTCAAGCTACAAAACGCTCAGGTGTGAATGCAGCCTTATAAACCAAAAAACTTGAAAATAAAATCATGCATATAAAACATTTTAATGAACAATGGTTCATGCAACTAATACAATTACCAAATACCACCACAGTCACACTCCTAACTAGAGACCCCTAGTGGGGAAAACTCATAATGTCAGCTGGAGCTAAAGGTACACTATATAAATATTTAAAAAAATTTTACCAAAACTTTCTTTTAACAGGTTCCCGACCAACGCACGACGATGTACGTCAGCAGAATGGCACGGACAGGCATAAGGGCGTACAGGTACGTCCCCTTTAAATTGCCGCCGCGCATTCGCGCGCGCGCCGGTCGGGACCCCCATGAGTCCGGTCGCGGGACTCGATCGCTGCGAGGGTTACCCACGATCGTTTCTCGGGACGGCTGAACGGGGAGATGCGGAAGTAAACAGCATCTCCCCGTTCTGCCTAGCAACTAGTGACACTGATCTCTGCTCCCTGTGATTGGAGCAGAGATCTGTGTTCACTAAATCACAGCCACGCCCCCCCACAGTTCGTAACACGCCCCTAGGAACACTTAACCCCTACACTGCCACCCCCTGGTTAACCCCTTCACTGCCAGTGTCATTTACACAGGAATCAGTGCATTTAAATAGCACTGATTTCTGTATAAATGACAATGGTCCCAAAAATGTGTCAAAAATGTCCGATGTGTCCGCCCTAATGTTGCAGTCACAATAAAAAAAATCGCTGATCGCCGCCATTACTAGTAAAAAAAAAATATATTAATAAAAATGCTATAAAACCATCCCCTATTTTGTAAACGCTATAACTTTTGCGCAAACCAATCAATAATCACTAATTGCAATTTTTTTTTCCAAAAATATGTTGAAGAATACGCATCGGCCTAAACTGCTCTTTTTTTGTTTATAGAGCAAAAAATAAAAACCGCAGGGGCGATCAAATACCACCAAAAGAAAGCTCTATTTGTGGGAAAAAAAGGACCTCAATTTTGTTTGGGAGCCACGTCGCACGACCGCGCAATTGTCAGTTAAAGTGACGCAGTGACGAATCGCAAAAAGTGGTCTGGTCTTAAACCAGCAAAAACTTTACAGGATAATCTGGAAGGTGAATTTACACCGGACCCCCCCCCCCCCCAGTGCCGCTGACCTGGAGCACAGCGATCTCCTGTCACTTCCGCCCAATGGTCATAAAGGGGAATTTTTGAAAAAAAAAATACTTATTTAAATTTTTTCATTGCATCTTTGTGTAAATGTGAGATCTGAGGTCTTTTTGCTCTCATATTTAGAAGGTCCTGTCATGCTTTTTTTCTATTACAAGGGATGTTTACATTCCTTGTAATAGGAATAAAAGTGACCGAAATTTTTTTTTTTAACTGGTTGGGGTGGCTATCGTTCTGGGATGACGTCATATGACCGCATCCCAGAACGGGGGCGCATTGCGGCCACACCGTGTTGCTAGGACACGGCGCAACCCAGATCTCTATAAAGAGCCAAGTCCATGGCTCTTTAACCATGTGATCGGCTGTGTCCAATCACAGGCGGTCACATGTAAACAAGGAAGTGCCGGTATTCGGCGCTCCTCGCTTCACACTGACATGTGTGGGGAGGAGAGCCGATCAGCGGCATATCCACACAGGGGGATATGTAGGAATGTAATCAGGGCACTGATTACAGTATAGTAAAATAGTGTCACCATACAGTGCCCACCAGTGGCAGCAATCAGTGCCTACCAGTGGCAGCAGTGACCACAAGTGCCACCAATCAGTGCCCATTAGCGATGCCAGTCAGCGCTGGCAATCAGTGCCACCTATCAGTGCTGCACATTAATGCCCATCACTGCTGTCGATCAGTGCCCATCAGTACCGCCTATCCGTGCCTCCTATCGGTGCCCATCAGTGCCGCCTCATAAACGCACATCAGTGAAGGTGAAAAGTAAAAAATAACTTATTTTTTTCTAAATTTTTGGTCTTTTTTTTTTTCCTTGTAAAAAATAAAAAACCCAGCAGTGTTTAAATACCACCAAAAGAAAGCTCTATTTGTGTGAAGAAAATGATAAAAAAAATTTGTGTAGCACAACCGCTGTCACGGTCCCTACCGTGCCTTGCAGACGGCCAGGCATGGTTGCGCCCCAGGCGGCTCTGGGTGGTATTGAACGCATGTCTGTCTGCGCTTGGTCCTGTTTCCTTACCTCTGAGCCACACACCTCAGTTCTATTCAGCCTGATTTCCAGCAATGCCTAGTTTAGCATAAAGTACTGTGGGCGATACTGTTTGTACCTGGATCAGCTGAGGCAGGTTACCTAATTAGCTGGGTATAAAACCCAGTCTCACTCTGAGGGCTTTGGCAGTTCATTTTGTCATGTGTGCCAAGTGTTCTTGTGCGCCTGTTGCAGAGATCCAGTGTTCCAAGACTGACCCCGGCTTCAGACCCTGGCTTGTTTATCGATATCCTGACTTCTGGAATCCCTGACTGCGGCTTTACTTTGACCATCCCTTGGCTATTCCTGTCAAGCCCCCGTGCACAGATTCACAGCCCAGGTAGCTTATCTCTTTGTTACCTCGGACGGTGTTTATTTGCAAAGGTGAGCGTACATCTCTGCACCATGGACTCCAACCTAGGTAAGCCCTTACAACCGCGCAATTGTCATTCAATGTGCAATAGCTCTGAATGCTAAAAAATGGCCTGGGCAGGAAGGGGGTGTAAGTGCCTGGTAGGCAAGTGGTTAAGGACAGTGTAAAAATAAAAAAGTAAAATAAAGAAAGAGAAATAAATCATTTAAATCGCGCCGAGCTCGCATGCAGAAGCGAACGCATACCTAAGCTGCGCCCGCATATGAAAACGGTGTTAAAACCACACGTGAGGTATCGCCGCGATCGTTAGAGCAAGAGCAATAATTCTAGCAAAAGACTTCTTCTGTAACTCTAAACTGGTAACCTGTATACATTTTTAATCAATGCCTATGGAGATATTTTTAAGGGTCAAAGTTTGTCGCCATTCCACGAACGGGCGCAATTTTAAAGCGTGACATGTTGGGTATCAATTTACTCGGCGTAACATTATCTTTCACAATATAAAAAAATTGGGCTAATTGTACTGTTGTCTTTATTTTTTTAATTAAAAAAAGTATTTTTTTTTCCCCCAAAAATTGCGCTGGTAAGACGGCTGCAAGAATACGGTGTGACAAAGTATTGCAACGACCGCCATTTTATTCTCTAGGGTATCTGAAAAAAAAAATTATCTATATATATATAAAAAATATATATATATATATATATATATATATAGTATATATATATATATATTATATTATATATATATATATATATATGTGTAATATACTGTTTGGGGGTTCTTAGTAATTGTTCTAAGTAATTTTCTAGCAATAAATAAATGATTTTAACCTGTATGACGGCGGTGCGGCTCTTGTGGCGGGCCGCCGTCATATGACGGCACTAGCTTTGCGGCCACTAGGGGGCGCCCGCGCGTGCCCGCCACGTCACTGGGGACCCGATGCGCGTGCCCGGCGGCCGGGATGTCCGCCAGGCACCCGCGATTGCCCAGTAACCGAGCAGGACGTGGATCTGTGTGTGTAAACACACAGATCCATGTCCTGTCACTGGAGAGGAGACCGATGGGTGTGTCCCTTGTACATAGGGACACCGATCGGTCCCCCCCCCCCCCCCCCCCCCCCCCACAGTTAGAATCACTCACATAGGGAACATATTAACCCCTGCAGCGCCCCCTAGTGTTAACCCCTTCCCTACCAGTCACATTTATACAGTAATCAATGCATTTTTATAGCACGGATTGCTGTATAGATGTGAATGGTCCCAAAAATGTGTCAAAAGTGTCCGATATGTCCGCCGCAATATCGCAGTCATGATACAAAATTGCAGATCGCCGCCATTACTAGTAAAAAAAAATAATAATAAAAATGCTATAAAAAACTATCCCCTATTTTGTAGACGCTATAACTTTTGCGCAAACCAATCAATATACGCTTATTGCAATTTTTTTTTTTACCAAAAATATGTAGAAGAATACGTATCGGCCTAAACTGAGGAAAAAATTTGTTTAAAAAAAAAATAAATTGGATATTTATTATAATAAAAAGTTAAATATTGCGTTTTTTCAAACTTATCCCTCTTTTGTTTATAGCGCAAGAAATAATAACCGCAGAGGTGATCAAATACCACCAAAATAAAGCTCTATCTGTGGGGAAAAAATGATAAAAGTTGTATTTGGGTACATCGTTGCATGACCGCGCAATTGTCATTCAAAATGCAACAGCGCTGAAAAATGTCTTGGTCAGGAAGGAGGTGTTCGTGCCTGGTAGGCAAGTGGTTAACTTGTAAACACGGAGACTGAAGAATAGGCCCGGTCCTTAATTGGTTAAACAGCGGTACAGCGCCGCTAAAACGAGTGGCGCTTTACCGCTAACAACCACACCGCCCCAGTGTGAAAGTAGCCTTAGAATCACAATATGTATTACATGTGACACTTTGCAAATAAGTACAATAAATATTACTATACAGAAAGTTTATATTTCAATCACATATCAAACACATAACAGTGCAGTCCAAGTGTGAAATGAACTTTGGGAAATAATAAATAGACTTACAGCCATTTGTGTATCTAGAGGAACATTTGAAGACCTTCACTTGTCTGCATCAGAACTAAAATGGCTTCTGAGGTAAAAACTTTATGTTGTTGAATAAGAAAATTTATTAACAAAGGCAAGACTTCCTGTTTCATTCCTGTGAGGAACTGACCTGCAATTGCAACAGGCAACCACCAGGTGTCCTCAATGACAATCCTATATAGGCAATCCTACAATACAGGGGTCTTCAAACTACGGCCCTCCAGTTGCTCAGGAACTACAATTCCCATCATGCCTAGTCATGTCTGTGAATGTCAGAGTTTTACAATGCCTCATGGGATGTGTAGTCCCGCAACAGCTGGAGAGCCGTAGTTTGAAGATTCCTGCTATAATAGACAGCACAGCCTTTGTTAGCCATCGGAGTCATTTGGCTCTGGTGAGTGGACGATCTTCAGGGGTTGGTGTCACGTTTGAGAACACAGAACAATGGTGGTTTATATTTTAAGCACGAGCACACAGAAGATCTCTCAACTTAAAGGGGACTATTTTTTTTCTTTCCACTTAAAGAGGAACTGCAATCTGATCACATAATTTGTAATATAAACATCTTTACCTGAAGCTTCCCTCCAACCACTTTGCATATTATTTTATATATACTCTGATTCTGTACTTGCCAAATATGCTGCAGAAATCTCCCTCCACTGTCTGGCTGAAGCCATTTTAACTGTGGGCAGCTGAAGCGACTGCCTGTTCGCTTCCTGGATTTACACAGACACACACACAGGCACACCTCCAGCTCTGCAGCTCTCATTGGACCTCTTATGACTCATCCCCCTTCCCTTCCTGGCAAACTCTCACAACAGTGTGAGAGAGATGTGCATGATGTTATAAGCCTAGGCCAGGGGTCTCCAAATTGCAGCCCGAAGGCCATATGCAGCCCTTTGCTTGCTTTTATGCAGCCCTCAGGCGCTAATTCATCCACCATGATACCACCAATGGGACATAATCCCCCCCCCCCCCCCCCCCCCCCCCCCCCCCACTCACACCAATGAAAGTACACAATTCCTACCAATTACACCAAAGATGGGGCACTATTACTCCAATGATACCAAGGATGGGGAACAAGTTCTTCCAATGATGCCAATAATGAGGTCCAATGACACCAATGGTAGGGGACAATACCCCCAATGATACCAACAATGGGGCACAATTTCTCCCAATGACACTAATAATGGGAACAATGACACCAATGATGGGGCACAATTCCTCCAAATGACACCAACGATGGAGAACAATTTCTTCCAATGACGCCAATAATGAGGTCCAATGACACCAATGGTAGGGGACAATTCCCCCAATGAAACCAATGATGGGGCACTATTCCCCCCAATGACACCAACAATGGGGCACAATTTCTCCCAATGACACCAATAATGGGGCCCAAATGACACCAATGATGGGGCAAAATCCCCCCAAATGACATCAATGATGGGGAATAATTTCTTCCAATGACACCAATAATGGGGTCCAATGACACCAATGATAGGGGACAATTCCTCCAAGTGATTCCAACAATGGGGCACAATTCCTCCCACTGACACTAATGATGGGGCACAATTTCTCCCACTGAGACAAGCAATGGGGCATTATTTTTTTCTCAATGATTTTGGGACCTTTTCTACTCCCAATGGCCACAGTCCGGCCCCCCTAACATCTGAAGGACAGTAAACCGGCCCTTTGTTTAGAAAGTTTGGAGACCCCTGGACTAGGCTAATGACCAGGCAAGAAACAGGAAGTGGGCTGTATAAGGGATTTACTGGCAGAAAAAAAAAAATGTTTTATTATCCAAAGTTAAAACAAGACGGGCAGAAGATGGAAAGATGAAAAAATGACTGAAAATCCGCTTTAAAGTGGGGTTGCGGTCAAAAAAAAAAAGGGGGCTTAAAAATCATAAAAAAATAAAATAAAATAATAATTGGAAAAAAAATTTTTTTTTACTCACCTCTAAATGCCTGTTGCTATGGGGTCCCTCGTAGTCTGCCACCTTCAGTGCCCGGGCTAAACGTCACTTCCCCCTCGGCGCCGCACAGTCATCTGGGACCTGTCACGTGTCCCAGATGACTGAGCGTCAAATCACGGCGCACGGCGCCGCTCGCGCATGCGCAGTGGGTGCCCGGCTGTGAAGCCACAGCCGGGTTCCCACATTAGGAATGTCGGCACCGCGATCGGCTCGGGGAACGAGGGGGGGGGTCTTGTTCCCCCGCATCACTGGACCCCGGGACAGGTAAGTGTCCGATTTTTAAAAGTCAGCAACTGCAGTATTTGTAGCTGCTGACTTTTAAAAAAAATTTTTGTTTTTTCCCCAGGTCGGAGCTCGTATCATGTTGATGTGATTTAATTTAAAGGACTGTTTTTTTTTTTTTTTCTCATATCACTTAGTTTTTACAGCTAGCTGTGGGTACTCACATTTTACCTAATTTTCACCTTTTCTCTTAGTTTTCTTGGCGCAGGGTTTTTTGAGTATAATTTAAAGTGGAGGGCCCACAAAAAAAAAAAAAATTTTAAGTCAGCAGCTACAAATACTGCAGCTGCTGACTTTTAATAATCGGACACTTACCTGTCCCGGGGTCCAGCGTTGCGGGGGAACGAGACCCCCCTCGTTCCCCGCTCCGCTCGCGGCGCCGGCATTCTTAATGTGGGCATCGGCTGTGGCTTCACAGCCGGGCACCCACTGCGCATGCGTGAGCGGCGCCGTGATTCGATGCTCACTCATCTGGGACACATGACAGGTCCCAGATGAATGTGCGGCGCCTACAGGAAGTGATGTCATTGCCCGGGCAATGAAGGTGGCAGACTACGAGGGATCCCCTAGCAACAGGCATTTAGAGGTGAGTAAAAAAAAAAAAATTTTTGTTTCCAATTATTTTATTTTTTTTAATGATTTTTAAGCCAAATTTTTTTTGTGGTGGCAACACCACTTTAACAGAGATTAGAGTGCCGACGTGCTCTTCTCATTTTCGGGAATGAGGTCGGTGTGGTCCTCAGTAGATGTAACATGGACCCATTGAAGATTTATTCCACTCAGCTTAGATATGACATGTCTGACCTCACTGGTCCAGTCAGCAGTCCAGGTTCTGTCATGTCCATCCTACGGTGTCCTTTCTGAGAGACCCCAGTGGTGTAAATTGTCACACGGGTCAGGAGGGTGATGGTAATAAAAGTGAGTGTGTTTCAGTCACCGATCCCTAATGCCAAGGAGGGATCCATCCATTGGCAGGAGATCTGAGCCTGTTTACCAATGTCTGACTCCAACCAAGGTTGGGTAATGTTATTTAACCAGTTAAAGCGGTTCTGCACTCTGCACTGCACATTTTTTTTTTTTTTTTTTTTTGGGGCTATATGCCAAGGGCATATAGCTCAATTGGGGGACTTACCTGTTCCATGTTCCATCTCGATCGCCGCCGGTTTTCATCTTCATCTTCTTCTTGTCTTCTTCTTGTCTGCTGGGGTCCATCTTGCCTGTGGGCATGTGAAACCCCACAGGCACTGTTGATGGCCCAGCATGCACCGCCGTTACTCGCGCGTGCGCAGTAACGGCACATCTGCCGACATCTCACGAGATTTCGGCAGATGTGGCCGAAATCTCGCGAGATTTCGGAAGATGTCGCCGAAATCTCGCGAGATTTCGGAAGATGCCCGCACTGACTCCTGGGATCAATGACACCAGATCCCAGGAGACAGTGCGGCGTGACGACGATCGACGCAGAGACCCCGCCCGCCGCCACAGAGAGAGAAGACCGGAAGTCTTCAATTACAAGGTAAGTAAAAAAAAAAAAAAAAACATTTCATTTAGTACTCTTTGCCTGATTTGGAAGGCAAAGAGATTTACTAAATGAAATGGGTGCAGAACCGCTTTAATAACCGGTACATAGCTGAAAAACGGCTACAGGGCGGTTTCTTAACTCTGGGAGGCCGTACATTAACGATGCAGCGTGAAAGGAGAGGAGAGAGATCGTGTGCCACACAGTGAGATATTATATTTTAGCAGTGCCCAGCAGTGCCCAAAAACAGTGCCACAACAGTTCCACCTGTGTCACCTCTGCCACATCAGTGCCACCTCTGTGCCATCCCTGTGCCATCCCTGTGCCACACCAGTGCCACCAGAGCCACACCAGTGCCACTACAGTGCCACATCAGTGCCCACCAGTGCCACCAGTGCCCATCAGTGCTCATCTGCGCCACTGCAGTGCCAAACCCGTGCCAAACCAGTGCCGCCTGTGTGCCCACCAGTCCCGTTTGTGTGCTAATCAGTGCCACCAGAGCCACACCAGTGCCACCAGAGCCACTACAGTGCCCATCAGTGCCACCTGTGCCACCTGTGCTACTGCAGTGCCACATCAGTGCCGCCTGTGCCTACCAGTTCCGCCTGTGCCCACCAGTTCCGCCTGTGCCCACCAGTGCAGCCTCACCAGCCACCAGTATGGCAAAAAAATTATTTACTAGTGAGGAGGCCTACCAGCTTCTATGTATGACCGATGAGAGCAGCGGGGAGCTCTCTGGGTCTCAGTCCGATACGGATTTGGCCTATGAACCCGTTACAAGCAGCGGGTCCGATACAGAATCGGAAGAGGAATGTGTGCCCGTGAAAAGAAGGCGTTGTGGTGGGGAGCAGCAGCCTACTACCTCGAGAGCAGAGCCGTCCACCTCGAGAGCAGAGCCGTCCACCTCGAGAGCAGAGCCACTACAACAAAGGTCAGTCACCAGTAGGATGTCATCTCAGCCCCAAAGGGATAGGGGCCATGCCAGCCTTCCCTATGCCCTTCAAAACCCCCTGTGGCTTCCCCCTAATTCCGGAGCAGCAAATATCCCCCCTTTCACCACCCAGCCAGGTGTCCAGGTGAACACCGATGATTTTGCAATGATTGATTTTTTTCACTTAGTTTTCACCGAAGACTTACTATCGTCCATTGTGGCCCAGTGCAACCTCTACGCACAGCAGCACATAGCAAGTAACCCTGGCTCTAGTTACGCCCGTCCCTTTGAGTGGAGAGAACTAACTGTAGAGGAATTCAAAATTTTCTTAGGCCTAACTTTTTCAATGGGACTCTCAAAAAAAAACAAAACAATTGTACTCCTATTGGTCTACCAAACCCGTCCACCACATGCCAGTCTTCTCATCCCGTATGCCAAGATCCAGATATCTAATAATTATGCGGTTCCTCCACTACAATGAAAACACCCAGTGCCCTCCCCGAAATGACCCAGCTTATGACAAACTTTTTAAAATTCTGCCACTCCTAAATTATTTCTCTGAAAAATTTCCCCAATTATATACCCCCGAACAGAATATTTGCGTGGATGAGTCCCTTGTAAAATTCTCAGGCAGGCTTGGCATCAAACAGTTTATCCCCAGCAAAAGGGCCGATATGGGGTAAAACTGTACAACTGTGTGACTGAGCCACGGGGTACATCTACTCCTTCCGGGTGTACGAAGGGAAGGACTCCCAACTGCATCCCCCTGAATGCCCAGAGTACATCGGAGCCAGCAGGAAAAGTGGTCTGGGAGCTTATCTATCCACTCCTTGGAAAGGGATACCATCTTTATGTGGATAATTTCTACACTAGCTTGCCCCTCTTCCGCAATCTTCACCGGAGAGACACCCCAGCATGTGGTACAGTAAGAGCCAATAGAAATGGCTTCCCGCAAAAACCCGTCAATGAAAGGCTACGACGAGGGGAGATGGCATCTTTGCGGAGCCAGGAGCTATTGGCTGTAAAGTGGAGGGACAGACGAAATGTCCACATGCTTACTACAATCCATTATGACACATACGTGGAAGTCTCCAGAAGAAACAGCCCAACCCAGAAACCAGCTTGCATATACGATTTTAATTTGTTTATGGGGGGAGTGGACTTCAACGATCAGATGATTGAACCCTACCTTCCCACAAGAAAATCCTGCCACTGGTATAAAAAAGTGTTCATTTATTTTTTCAGTTTGGCCATGTATAACACTTATGTTTACCAAAAATCTACAGAGAACCCCGTACCCTATCTGCACTACCAAGAAGAAGTTATTTGTGCCCTTTTGTACCCTGAAAGCCCACCAGCAACTATTCGCTCATATTCTGTGAGCAGACTCCACGAGCGCCACTTTCCTGAGAAAGTCCCCCGCCAAGAAACAGGCCACAGACGTCAGAAGAAATGCCGGGTGCAGGACTTAGGGTGGTGGGGGCCCCTGGGCTTGAGTGACTTTCGGGCCCTACCTTCTATACATTACTGTATTTATCGGTGTATAACACGCACCCCAAGTTTAGGAGGGAATTTTAAGGAAAAAACTTTTTGGAGGGAAGTTTAAGGAAAAAACTTACATTTAAATGCCCATCAATGCAGCCTTGCCCATCCATCTGCAGCCTTGTCCAGTGTCATTGCAGCCTTGTCAGTCTAGCCTTGTCATTTGCAGCCTTGTCATTTGCCCATAATGCAGTCTCACTGTGCCCATAATCGCAGCCTCACCGTGCCCATAATGCAGTCTCACCGTGCCCATAATCGTAGCCTCGCCATGCCCATAATCGCAGCCTCACCGTGCCCATAATGCAGTCTCACCGTGCCCATAATGCAGTCTCACCGTGCCTATAATGCAGTCTCACCGTGCACATAATGCAGTCTCACCGTGCCCATAATGCAGTCTCACCGTGCCCATAATGCAGTCTCACCGTGCCTATAATGCAGTCTCACCGTGCACATAATGCAGTCTCACCGTGCCCATAATGCAGTCTCACCGTGCCCATAATGCAGTCTCACCGTGCCCATAATCACAGCCTTGCCGTGCCCATAATCGCAGCCTCGCCGTGCCCATAAAGCAGTTTCACCGTGCCCATAATGCAGTCTCACCATGCCCATAATGCAGTCTCACTGTGCCCATAATCGCAGCCTCACTGTGCCCATAATGCAGTCTCACCATGCCCATACTCGCAGCCTTGTTGTGCCCATAATGCAGTTTCTGTAATCCGTGCCTGTGCCTGGATTACACAGTCTGCAGGCATCTCCCGCTGTGTGTCTCTGAGCCGAGTGTAAAAAACTTTGGCTGCGCTGTGACAAAAGTCCCGCCCTCCTCCTAGATCAGCTTGTGTGATAGATGCAGTGTTCTGTCTATCACACTGTGTATTACGTATAGCGGAGGAGGAGGCTATGTATCTCGGTGGGGGCGGCGGGGCCCCCTATTGGGCGGGGCCCATGGGCTTGAGCCCAGTCAAGTCCAGCCCTGGCCGTTACCATACATTTCTAAATTATTAGGGAAGTATGGTAAACGTAATTCTCATTTCCTATCATTTTCCTCCACACCCCTTATGCCACTGCACTGAACTGTACATAACTCTGCCTTCTCCGGAACAGACCCTGGCCTGTTATATGACCAAGCTTCTGCCTAATGCTAAACATACCTCTGCCTTCTCCGGAACTGACCCTGGCCTGTTATATGACCACGCTTCTGCCTAATGCTAAATTGTACCTACCTTTGCCTGCTCTGGAACTGACCCTGGCCTGTTATACGACCACGCTTCTGCCTAATGCTAAACTGTACCTACCTCTGGCTGCTCTGGAACTGACCCTGGACTGTTTGACCACGTTTTTTGCCTGCCTCTTGGATTGATCTTTTACCCTGCTATGCTAGTGGGAACACAGGGGTCTCACATATGTGAGGGGCTCCAAAATTGTTTTTATGGATGAAGAAAACTAATTTTTTAGTTTTCTCATTCCCGGATTAGGGTCTGGAGGCTCGGAGGATTCAAAGAGATTTGGTTGGGAGAAGCCTCTACCCCTGTCCCCATTCTTTCCTGGCCGGGTTCCTGCTTACTACCAGGACCAATATTTTGGCACTGCTGGCAACATCTCTACTTGCACTGACCCTGGGCTGTATATGGACAGTATCCCTGCCTGTACTGACTATGGACAATATTCCTGCCTGCTGCCTGGACATTCACTGTCGCTGACCACGTCCCTGCCTGCTGCCTGGATCAGGGCTCTCCTCCTGTGGACAATTGCACTACGTAAACCACAGGTACTGTAATCTTTTGTTTATCCTTTACTCAGCAGAATGTATTTTAGGGTGTAATTCTTGGTATGTACATGCTGTGTTAGAAATATGAAGGGCCTTCAAAAATGTGATTGTAAGGAAATTGGATGCGTAATTTATGTCCCTAGAACACCTGATAGTGCTTCTTGGATGTTGGGCCTCTATGTGGCGAGGCTGTGCAAAAGCCTCACACATTTGGTATCGCCGTACTCAGGAGGAGTAGCAGAATGTATTTTGGGGTGTCATTTTTGCTACGTACATGCTATGTGTTGGAAATATCTTATAAATCAACAACTTAGCGTAAAAAAAATGCGTTTTCATTTTTTTTTTCCACATTTTCCCAAAACTTCTGGAAAAAAATTAACCGTTTAATACACATGTGGTATCGTAATACTCGGGAGGAGCAGAATGTATTTTGGGGTGTCATTTGTGGTATACACATGCCATGTAAGAGAAATAACCTATTATAATGCAAATTTTGTGAAAAAAAAAAATAGACATATTGCAAAGAATTGTGGGAAAAAAATTACAACATCAAAAACCTCACCATGCCTCTTACTAAACACCTTGGAATGTCTACTTTCAAAAAAGGGGTAATTTGGGGGGTATTTGTACTTTCCTGGCTTGTTAGGGTCGCAATAAATGAGATCGGTCACCAGTACATCAGGTGTGCTAAATTTTTTATGATTCGCACCACAGTTTATAGACTCTATAACTTTCACAAAGACCAAATAATATCCACTAATTTGGGTTATTTTTACCAAAGATATGTAGCAATATAAATTGTGGCCAAAATTTATGAAGAAAAATTAATAATTTGCAAAATGTTATCACATAAACTAAGAAAAAAAATTTTTTTTCAAAATTTTCTGTCCTTTTTCATGTATAGCGCTGAAAAATAAAGAACCCAGAGGTGATCAAATACCACCAAAAGAAAGCTCTATTTGTGTGAAAAAAAGGACGAAAATTTCATATGGGTACAGTGTTGCATGACTGAGTAACTGTCATTCAAAAAAATTGGTCTGGTTATTAAGGGTGTTTAACCGCTTCCTGACCGCCTCACGCAAATATACTGCGGCAGAATGGCACGGGCAGGCAAAATCACGTATATATACGTGGCCCTTTAATTGCCTGCCCGTGGGGCGCGCTCGCAACTCGGTTGGGAGCTCCGTGACCCCGGCCGCGGGACCAGCGGACCCGATCGCCGCTGGTGTCCCGCAATCGGGTCACAGAGCTGAAGAACGGGGAGAGGTCTGTGTAAACAAACCTCTCCCTGCGCTTCCTACTCTGCCTGTCATTGATCGGCTGTTCCCGGTCATCGGGAAAGCCGATCAATGACGTCAGCTGTCAGCCCCGCCCCCGAATGTAAAAAAACACACACACGTCACAGCCCATAACCCCTCCCCTCCTCCTAGTGGTTAACTCTTTCACTGCCAGTGTCATTTATACAGGAATCAATACATTTAAATAGCATTGATTGCTGTATAAATGACAATGGTCCCAAAAATGTGTCAAAAATGTCCGATGTGTCCGCCATAATGTCGCAGTCACAATAAAAATCGCTGATCTAGTAAAAAAAAAATATTGATAAAAATGCTATAAAACTATCCCCTATTTTGTAAACGCTATAACTTTTGCGCAAACCAATCAATAATCGCTAATTGCGATTTTTTTTTTTTTTACCAAAAATATGTATCGGCCTAAACTGAGGAGAAAAATTTTTTTTTTTATATATTTTTTGGGGATATTTATTATAGCAAAAAGCAAAAAAATATTGCATTGTTTTCAAAATTGTCGCTCTATTTTTGTTTATAGCGCAAAAAATAAAAACCGCAGGGGCGATCAAATACCACCAAAAAAAAGCTCTATTTGTGGGGAAAAAAAAAGGACGCCAATTTTGTTCTGGAGCCACGTTGCACGACCGCGCAATTGTCAGTTAAAGCGACGCAGTGCCGAATCGCAAAAAAGGGGCCTGGTCCTTTGGCTGCCAATTGGTCCGGGGCTGAAGTGGTTAAGTGCCCAGTGGTCAAGTGGTTAATGAAGCAAAAGTTATATTGACATTACAAGATCAAAACTGACATAACACCAAAGGTCACACACAATTTTATTTGGACATTATGGTCCCTAAGGGACAATTCACAAGGGGTGCAATGGGGTTGATTTACTAAAACGGAAGAGTGAAAAATCTGGTGCAGTTGAGCATGGTAGCCAATCAGCTTCTAACTTCAGCTTGTTCAGTAAAGTGTTACTAAACCAAGAAGCCAATCAGCTTATAACTTCAGCTTGTTCAGTAAAGTGTTACTAAACCCTACATTCACTATATCTGGTCTCCCACAGTACACAGAACATGGAAATGCAATTATTTTAGTAAATATAAACTGCTAAATACATTTTCTCATTAGCAGTATATAGCAGTCTTATGACTTCTATCAATTCTGGGTAAAGTTTGTAGAAGGAGTTTTCATACTGCAATGAGCTGTCCTATCAGGATCCAGGACCCCTGACGCTCTGTCTGGACAGTGCTGATTGGCCCTGAGCTGATCACATGCACTCTCCCAAGAAGAAGAAAACCAAAAACTCTCTAACAATACACACCAAACTGAGCATGTGCAGCCTGACTACAAAGGCTCTTTCTTATCCGGACCTGTTCTGGAGTCAGAGGAGGATCTGTGCATACAGGATCAAGCAGCCTTTTTACACAATGCAGAGGATTAACCCCTTAAGTTCCACAGTGAGTATAACAAGCATGCTTTACTGCATATACAGACTGATTTTACTGTTGTGAGTTTAGTAACACTTTAAGCTTTGGCAAAAAAATATAAGCTGATTGGTTGCTGTGCAGAGCTGCACCTGATTTTGCACTCTCCAGTTTTAAGCAGGTCATAGACGGTTCAAATCTAAGCCAGTTCATAGCCAGGCATACTATAGACACCCCCCAGGTACGAAATTTAAAGGAATATTACACTTTTATTGTTTCACTTTAAGTATTAAAATCACTGCTCCTAAAAAAAATTTAGTTTTTAAAACTTTTTTTGCATTGATACATGTCCCCTGGGGCAGGACCCGGGTCCCCAAACACTTTTTATGACAATACCATGCATATAAGCCTTTAAAATTAGCACTTTTGATTTCTCTTTTTAAAGGGTGTTCCGCGGCTTTCGAAATTGCCGCAAACACCCAAAATTGTTTGCTGTTCGGCAAACTGGCAAACAGCCAATGTTCGAGTAGAACATGAGTTTGACTCGAACATAAAGCTCATCCCTACTGGTAATACCAAGTCTGAGATGTTGGTAAAGTGTATACTTATAATGGTGGGAGTAGGATATCTCCTATGACAACTAGAAACAGAGCCACAGGGTTGTCCATGAAAGTATCAGTGTGTTGGAGCTGGGGGTTGTCCAGGACAGCACTGGTGGAACAAGGGGGGTCTACTCCACACAGCGAGAGTGTGTGGACACAGCCCAGCAACCCTGAAGATGGATACACACTATATATAATTTTCTGTCGATTTTTTTTTTTTTTCCTTTAGATTTACCAAAATCATATAATATGAGGTCAAATCTTAAGAGTTTAAATATGTATGCAACAGGCAGGCCCTTGTACTACATGGTTTTGGTAAATCTAAAGGAAATCTGACAACAAAAGTTGGATAGTGAGTATGGGGTCTAACTGTAACCCTGTTGGAAAGGGGTTAATTCGGCCTGTCAAAGCTGAAAATGGAAAGCTGGGTGTGTTGGTTGATGATGTGTCATGGCAATGTGACAAAAATATGTTTTCACGCAGTGATGTCTATAGAAGTGACAACTGCACTATATTCACTAATGAATCCCAGGTTCCTTTGGTGCTTCCCAGAGTAGCTGATATGGAGGTCTGAAAGACCCATGGGGGAGGCACCATGGAATGGGAAGATTGACACAGGGAAGCACATGCAATATTTAATAAAGTGACAATGCCTTACATGGCTAAGTTATGTGACAAAGGGATGGACATAGCAACCTGCTTTGCCCAACGGAGGGATCATAAGGTGGTCGAGGGCATCTTGGCACCTGCGAAGTTTGATCCCCTCCAGTCTGAAGGACCAGTTAAGGGCACATGCATGGCAGATGTGTTATCCACAGCTCAACAACAGGTGGAGAATGTTAAATGTAAAAGTGTCAAGGTAACGGGTTGTAAACCTGCAGTGGCTCACGGATACTGAAACAGAGGGGATCAGCGTGAGACATGCTGTGAGGTGGAGGTCTCTTTCAATGTCTCCATCCCACAATCTGCAGTGAATGAGCCCCTCCATGTCTCTGATAAGGAAAAGTTCCAACAAAGGTTTTGTATTATGACAGGGCTGCCGTTAGAAATCACAGAGCAGGAGACAGAGGTTCCTGTTCATTCATAACTGAAGAAGAGTAAACCCGCAGCAGCCGAGAGGAGAGGGAAGCTGGTAGAGCTGTGAGGGGACGAGGGGGGGCCCGGGCACACAGGAGGGAATCAGATGTGGGCAGCACAGGGAGGGGAATTGGTGCAGTGGGACGAGAGGACAATTACAGAATTATGTACTAGGTCTGTGTCTCTCCCGCCAGCAGCTGAAAGCCAACAACAGGGAGAGGAGGAGAAACTGTCTTTCAGCTGCTGGAGGGAGAGACATAGACACAGTGCATTGTTCTCTAATTGTCCTCCCGTCCCACTGCACTGACCCCTCTACAGGAGACCCAGTGGTATTACTCTGTCACCAGCCCTATATGTAGCTGTGGAGTGCATTAAAACGACAAGTTTATTAGTGGAACTGCTTGAATACATTTGTTGTACACTTGGGTGTCTCCACCACAGTCAGACAAGGTGGTACTGTGGAGTACCAATGGGTGGAGCCAGGATGTACAAGCTTTGCTTGGTAACAATAATCATGAGTGGAATAGGTTGGTACTATGTATATTAGCAGTGTGGCAAGTGTTCTCACAGTTCCCTATGAGGGTGCTTCCAGTTACTGGTTGGCATGGAAGGTGCTCTGGAGAGCTGCTGGAGACATCAGAGGTCTCACCATGCGGTGACAGAGAACACTTCTGCTGGTGCGATCCGAGGTGAGGCTGAGCAGTTGTTAGTAAATGGCGCAGATACTGTCTCACCTGCTAGACCTCATGAGAAGGATTGGACGCGGCAGTAGCAGAAAATCTGTCTGTCACCGACAATAAGGTGCAAGTTGAGGAACACAGCTACACTTTATAAAGGCAGTACTGATGGTACTGGGTGCTCTGACATTGAAATGGGTAAACCAGTGGGGGAATTAGCTCAGATAGAGGTGGTAAAAATGATATGTGGAAAATGTGAAAAATTACTGAGCGATTCTGTGAATGAGGGTTAATGAATCCAAAGATACACGAGAGTGGTTGAAGTGGGTACAAAAGGAGAAGAAAATTGGCTCTGTGTTAAGCACAGGAAGTTACCTACAGCTTAAGGACCTGAAGTTGGGGAAAGGTGGTGGGACCTTGTTAAGGTCACAGAAGAAGTGCTTGTGGAAGCACACCCGAAAGAAGACTTGGGGAGTTTTATTTAACTCCGGTGAAGCAGAGTGCCCCTTTAACAGTGCAAGGGAAGGTAGTGATAGGCAGAAAGTGACTGGAGTTAGGGGGTCGCTGGCACAGAGATGCAAAAGGGAGGAGCTTGTGTCTCCTGTCCTCCAGTTGGAAATGGAGGGGGGGGTGTGACACTGAGAGGCACTGTTACTGGGAAAATATAGACACAGAGACACAGGATTTGCATTAGGTGTTGATGCAACAACACTATTGTTTCTGAGGGCCAGTTCTCACCATAGAAATGCAGTCTGGATGCATTCCAGATGCTTTTCTGCATGCACGTTTTTAATGCGTTCGAGTGCGCTTTTGGATGCAGTTCCGTGCATTTTTCCCCCTCTTTTTTCTTAACCCTAAATAAGGACATATGTGTTCCAGTGCATTTTTGGTGTATTTAAGTGTGTTCCGATGCGTTTTACAGTGTCCAGTATAGTCCAGGGAGAATGCAGCATGTTCTACTTTTTTTTTCTGGAACTGGAAAGCACTGGAACTGCTTCCGCTGGTGTGAACTATGCCATTGAAAAAGATTAAATATGAAGTACTTGGGCACTGCTATGGACCTCACAACCAAGCAAAACTGATATACAAAATAAATACCAAAGAATATTTTATCACCCTAAAAATACACATGAAAAAGCTGCAACCATTAGCAAGTGACCTCAACACTCTAAAGGGCCGTACACACGATCAGACTTTTTGACAACAAACATGCAAATTAGCTGTTTTGGACCAACATCCGACCGTATGTACACTCCATCAGACAAACTTTTTCGGTTTTCATCGGACTTTTGTTGGCTGTGCGAACGGACCAACTTTCTGCCAACAAAAGTCCGATGGAGCAAAGTCTGACCGTGTGTACACAAAACCATCGGACTTTTGTACAAAAGTACAAACACGCATGCTCAGAACCAATGCAAAAGATCAGACAACAATACAGAAGTTGACCAAAGGTGGCGCTGGAGTATTCGAACGTCCTCTTTTGAAGTGTCGTCAGTACGTTGAAACGTCACTACGTTCGTGTTTGTTGCCTAAAAAGTCCTGCCGTGTGTATGCAATACAAACTTGGGGCCAACGCCCTTTGTACAAAAATCCACGGGTAAGTTTGTACGAAGTCCGATCGTGTGTATGAGGCTTAACTCAAATAATGATAATAGAAAATGGTGCGCTAATTCAAGAAGCTATGCAGCAAAAATAGACAAATATGCATGAATGGCTATCCCCAATTTATAAAACAAAACAAAAAAATGCAGTTATGCTATAATAAGTGAAACAGTGATAAAGTGCACTAGTTCAAGAAGCTAAACAGCAAAAATAGACAAATTTGCATGGAACTATTCCTAATTTCAAAAAAACGAAAAATAAAGTATTATGCGATAATATATGAAACAGTGATAAAGTACTCATACATCAGATATTCATCTGATTTTGCATAAATAAATATTAAGATAAGTCCCAAATAATAAAGTGCATGTGAATCAAAAAGTGATGAGATGTGAAGATCAAGTGCTGAATAAAAAAACAGTTCTTGAAAGTTGTGAACACAATTGCTCCCACCATCCAGGCATCCGCCAGGGGTGTGGCCTAGCAGCTCACCTTCAACAAAGACCACAACAGGTCTAGTGGCGCTTTGGTATACAGATCCTTAGGGGCAGTTCACGTTCCACTCTCCTCTCCTGCATCAAAATCCATAGCTGGTCTGACAAGGCTTTAATATATGGATCCTTTATGTACAATCACATTCCACTCTCCTCTCCTCTGCTCATAGCTTAACCAGCTGAGATCCGCGCCATAGCCAAATGACGGCTACAGCGCGGATCTGATGTGCCGGGACGACGTCTATTGACGTCGTCCCGGCAACGAGCTGCCTGCGCACCCCCTGCCACCTATCGGTGTCCATCAGTGCCACCTATCAGTGCCCATCTGTGCCACCCATCCGTGCCACCCATCCGTGCCCATCAGTGCCATCTTTGCTGTGCCCATCAGTACCGACTTATCTGTCCCCCACCAGTGCAGCCTATCAGTGCCCACCAGTGCCGCCTATCAGTGCCCACCAGTGCCGCCTCATCAGCGCATATCAATGAAGCAGAAAAATTACCTGTTTGCAAAATTTTATAACAAACTATTAAACATGATTTTTTTTTTTTTTTTTTTTTTTAATTTTCCATCTTTTTTTATTTGTTTAGCAAAAAATAAAAACCCCAGCTGTGATTAAATACCACCAAAAGAAAGCTCTATTGGTGGGGAAAAAATGGTAAAAATTTAATTTGGGTACAGTGTTGTATGACCGCGCAATTGTCATTCCAAGTGCGTCAGCGCCAAAAGCTGAAAATTGGTCTGGTCACGAGGGGGGTTTAAGTGCAAAGTAATCAGGTGGATAAACCCAGGGATAAATATCCGCTATGCTGTGTATTGGGTCTCCTCTTCTCCTCCATTCACAGGCCATACAAGACAAATAGCAACTCCATAGTGTAGTAATTTCAGAGAAGTCGTTTTATTAAAACATAATACCTTACATCTAGGTTAAAAGCAAGCAGTATCGATAAAATCCCTACTTCCAGTCTCAGCCATGACCGCAAGTGAAGTAGCACTGGACTGCATGTGGTGTGAACTGGCCCTGAATGGAGAAAGCTGTGTTTTTGACTTTGGATTCTGTAGTTCTGGATCGGAAACCTACAATCCTGTGTCCAGATTTTACCAGGTGCCTGCAATCTGTGTGAGTACACAGGTGTGTATGGTTGTTATATACTCAGGTCCGAGGATAGCTCAGAGCTTCCAGTTTGGAGATCGCTCCCAGTGAGGGAGACGGAAGTTCTCACCCAGGGGGGGCAAAGACAGAGGGTCGCATCAAGGGGTCAGAGGTGGCCAGGAGACAGCAAATCTTGTTCCAGGAGACAGGTCAGTTCCTATGGGGGGGCCGGAGTAACCCCAATCCATAGGCCAGAGGTGGGCCATACTGCAGCAGGGCACTTCAACTAAAGGTCAACTGGACAACACACTCACAGCGCGACTGGTAGGAGGTGCAGCGTTCTACTGCAGTTGAAACTAGGGGGAGTAACATGACATGTCGCACTGTGGTAGGTTGGCGGCAGAGGCTGTGGGTGAGTGATTGGTGTCCTGGTGCATATGCTGCTACTTTAGCTGATATCAGTGCTGTGCAGGGTGTGTCAGCTCTCTTTAGGTTTCTTTTTGTTCTGCTGGTGATCTGACCACCTGTGGATAACACTGCCTACAGGTCCAGCTGCTGCCCACTAGTCCCTATGTAGTCTCCTGGTTACTGCTGATACTAGGTACCTGCTGTGCCAATTATGAGAGGTTCCCACCCTCCCTGTGCTGAGTTTCCGGGTCTGCACACCTGCTGTGCCCATTATGAGGGGTTCCCACCATCCCTGCACTGAGTTCCTGGGTCTGTACCCCTGCTGTGCCAATTATAAGGGGTTCCCTCCATTGCTGTGCCCATTATAAGGGGTTTCCTCCATCCCTGTGCTAAGTTCCCTGGTCTGTACCCCTGCTGTGCCCATTATCAGAGGTAACCACCATTCCTGGGTCTGTACCCCTGCTGTGCCCATTATAATGGGTTCCCTCCATCCCTGTGCTGAGTTCCCTGGTCTGTACCCCTGCTGTGCCCATTATGAGGGGTTCCCACCATCCCTGTGTTCCTGGGTCTGTACTCCTGCTGTGCCCATTATGAGGGGTTTCCCCCATCCCTGTGCTGAGTTCCCGGGTCTGTACCCCTAGTGTGTCCATTATGAGGGGTTCCCTCCATCCCTGTGCTGAGTTCCCCCGGGTCTGTACACCAGCTGTGCCCATTATGACGGGTTCCCACCATCCCTGTGCTGAGTTTCTGGGTCCGTACAACTGCTAAGCCTGTTATGAGGGGTTCCCACCATCCCTGTGCTGAGTTCTGAAGTCTATATACCTGCTGTAGCCATTATGAGAGGCTCATTCCATCCCTGTGCTGCTGTACTGACTGGCCCCATCCTCTGCCCTATTGACATGTCCACTGTCCTGCTGCCACCATTGTCCACTTTTAATTTAGCTTAGTTAAATAAGTTGTTCATGTTTTTACACTGACATTTTGTTTTATTAATCTAAGCAGATTTTATGGGAAAAATAATGCTTTGGGTTTATTTAACCATATCCCTTTTAAGCCCCTCCCACTGTTAATGCAGTTTGGCCACACCCATTATTCACCCATTGTACTACTCTCATTGGGGCACCCAAAGGTGTCCCAGGTCTTTTACAATCCGACAGTGTATACTAAAACAAAAAATCGCGAAAGTGTTCGGGATTGGCTTGAAGAAAAGTTGGCAACCTTGGCTGTTGCGCCAGAAGAAAGCAGTAGCATTTTATGAGGTGATTTCAAGCCTCACCTCTGGCAGATTAGAAGGGGTGCTGCCGCAACAACAAAAAAAAACAGCGGGGTGGGCCTTTAATGTGCTAGTCATGACTGTAAATTGAGGCGATTTCAAGCCTCACCTCTGCAGCAGCTTAGGAGGGTCATCGCTGAGAAGGAAGAAGAGCAGACAAACATTGGAGGCCTTCTGAAAGACCCGCTTCTTGGCTCACTACTTCTTTCCCAGTGGCAACCTTCCTCATCCGCTATGGAAGTGAGGCTTGAACCTAACCTATGCCGCGATTTGTGTCCAGGGGTCTCCAAACTATGGCCCTGACGGTTGTTCAGGATCTACAATTCCCAGCATGCCTCGTCATGTGTTTTTGAATGTCAGAGTTTTGCAATGCCTCATGGGACACGTAGTACCGCAACAGCTGGAGGGCCGTAGTTTGGATATCCCTGGTGTAGGCCTTCACTGCATACGTAGTGATTCACTATCACTAAAACTTGAAATGGTGTGTGTGTTATTTACCATCCTTTGGCTTATCTATGTATTTATTACACTTGAACTTCCCCTTCTTGGGCAGGGGGCTGAGGGGGTGGCACGCCGAACTGAGTTTTTGCCCCGGGTGAAAGAATGTTTAGCTTATCCACTGGTTGAAGCTGAGTGAGCTTATGAGCCAGGTGGCTCTGCATTTACCAGTGTTTGTGTTCTGCTGGAGCTAGAGCAGATCCCTGCTGTCATAAACCAGATGTGACCAGAACTGTGTGACTGCGACAGAGTGAACCAAACATAAATAGGTGAAAAAGGTAAGTACGTTTATTAAAGGTAAATGCATATAAATGTGAATACACCACCAATACAAAACAGAGTAAGAAAACCAAACAGTGATAACAAACCAACCAGCATATACAGTATAGCAAAAGGGAATACCAGAATCGTAGTCAAGCCAGGCCAGGGTCATAAACAGGAGATCGGCAGATGGGGGGGCCAGGACTAAACAGACAGGAACAAGGTGGAAGGGATCAGGCTGCAGGGCAAGGATCCAGGGATACAGGGACAGATACAAACAGGTAGAAGATACAGGATTCAGGGTTCAGGAAAACAGGTTGCAGGTCAGAGCACAAGGACAATACCTGGGCAAGGTGTGTGTACACTTGTCAGGTATTTATACTATTACCTGCTATCAAGCTCAGGTGATGCCTAAATGCAGATGGTAATATCTGCTCCACACTGTCAGGATCCATCCGCTGGTGGATGCCAGTACTGCGGCCCGAAGATGACATAACACCAGCAGGGGAAAGCTCTCCTGACAGTTCTAAACTGCCAGGAGACACCTGCTGGTAGACCTCAGTACTGCATGCCAAATGATAGATATTACCAGCAGATGGAACCGTTCCTGACACCTGCATGGGAAAATGTATGTTGGACTGTGGTTTTGCTTTCTGAAATTTTTTAATAAAAGTGGTTTACCAGGCCCTTAAATATAGTTCCGGGCTGCTGTGGATTCACTTTATAAACGCCTCTACCATGAGAGCTAACTCCCCCATTTTCCCCCACTTTATTTTCACTTTGTTAGTAAAATTGCTGCTTCCTGACAAATTTAATTTCCCTTCCATGCCTCACTTTGCATTCAGCTTCTGAGGTCATGCCCCATTAGTTGTATATTTTATTTCTTTTCCCTGGACATTCACATTTTCTGTATGAGAAACTTTTATTATTCACCATATAACTAGTCCTATAAAATTATTATTATTATTATTATATACAATTTTTGTATAGTGCCAACAGTTTACACAGTGCTTTACAATGTATAGGGGAGACAACACAATTACAGTACAGTTTAATGCAAAAGGTACAGGAGGGCCCGGCTCATA
Source organism: Lithobates sylvaticus (assembly GCA_028564925.1). NCBI lineage: Eukaryota > Metazoa > Chordata > Amphibia > Anura > Ranidae > Lithobates > Lithobates sylvaticus. Next base: position 31,567,213 of record CM053029.1, on the reverse strand, counting down.
GAGCTTACATTCTAAAGGGAGGGGGTGGTACAAAAGATAATAGCTGCATAGAATGATTTGATGGGGTGGCTTGGGGACAGTTAGGTGGGTGTGGGATAGGCTTCCCTGAAAAAATGAGTTTTAAGGGATCTCCTAAAGGTGGACATGGTAGGGGCTGATCGGATATACTGGGGCAGGGAGTTCCAGAGGATGGGAAAATCTCGAATTCTGGAGATGTTGCGGAGGTTAAGCGGCAGCATTTAGCCAGTGATTGGATATGGGGGGCTAAAGGAGAGGTCAGAGTCAAGGATTACACCCAGGACAATGGCATGTGTGGAGGGACCAATGGTTGTGTTGTTGATATTAATGGTGAAGTCACGGGGGGGGGGGGGGGGGGGGGGGGGGGGCCGTGTAGGATGAAATGTAACAAGGGATTTGGTGTGACATCCTCATCGATATGTCATTCAGTAAGTTTAAGATCTGTGAGGAGATCGAGGGGGTGAGTTGAGGAGTGGAGAGATAGATCTGGGTGTTGTCGGCATAGAGGTGGTATTGGAAGCCATGGGAGGTTATCAGCTGGCCCAGGGAAGAGGTATAGAGTGAGAATAGGAGGGGCCCAAGGACGGAACCTTGGGGTACCCCAACAGAAAGAGGAAGTGGAGCGGATGAGATGGAGTTGTAAGTGACACTGAAAGTGTGCTGAGGTAGGTAGGAGGAGAACCAGGATAAAGCAGAATCAGAGGGCAAGGGAGTGCAATTTGCTGAGAAGGAGCAGGTGGTCAACTGGTGTCAAAGGCAGCAGAGAGGTCTAAAAGTATGAGCATGGAGTAGTGCTCATTTGGTTTTAGCAGTTAGTAGGTCATTGTGAGTTTTAGTAGGGCAGTTTCAGTAGAATGTTGTAGGCGGAAGCCAGACTGTAGGGGGTTGAGAATGTTGTCGTCCGTGAGGTAGCGACTCATTCGGTCATGGACAAGGCGTTGGATGAGCTTGGAGGCAAACTGGAGCAGGGAGATGGGTCTTAAGTTATTCAAACAAGTGGGGGTCTAGTGAGGGTTTTTTGAGTATGGGGATAACCAGTGCATGTTTGAGCAGGGAAGGAAAGGCCCCGAAGGAGAGGGAAAGGTCGAAGATCTGGGTTAGGGAGTTTAGGATAGAGTGGGAAGGTGGTCGCAGTAATTGAGGGGACAGGTAGTGAAGCGGGCAATGGGGAGGAGGGCCATGGAGGAGTTTATCAACTTCATCTGTGGTAACTGGGCAAAAGGAGGAGAGTATTGAGTGTGGTGTTGGACCCAATGTGTTGGGTAGGGGAGGAATTTGAATGCTGGATATCTCCTTGCGAATTGTGTCAATTTTGCTATTGAAATGGTTGGCAATCTGTGCGGTAAGCAAGTTTGTGGGTGTGGGCAGAAGCAAGGAATTAAGGGTAGAAAAGAGTTGGCAAGGTTTGGATGAGAGGGTTTTGATGAGAGTGTTGTAATAGGTTTGTTTAGCAGTGTTGAGGCAGGAGTTGTATTTGAGCAGGGCAGATTTGTAGAGGGTAAAGTCTTGCAGGGATTTAGATTTACGCCATGCTCGCTCAAGAGCACGGCTGTGTCTCTTGAGACTTCTGGTGTTGTCTGTTTGCCAGGGTTGTGGCAGATGGGGCCTGGTTCTGCGTGTAGAAAGAGGAGCAAGTATGTCTAGGGAGGATGACAACGTGGTGTTGTAGATGGAAGTGGTTGGGTCTGGGCAGGCCAGGGGTGCGATTTTTTTTTTTTTTTTTTTTTTTTTTTTTTTTTTTTTTTTTTTGTCTTAAAGGGCATCAGTAGCAGCGTGAAGAAGGGAAGGGTTGAGGTTGTGAAGGTTTCTGCAGGTAGTGGTTTGTGGGTTGGCAGCATGGTATGTAGGAGACAAGGAGAGTGTGAAATGGATAAGGTTGTGATCAGAGAGAAGAAAGGGTGTGTTAGAGAGATTGCAGGGAATGCAGCGATGGGAGAATACGAGGTCAAGTCTGTTGCTGTTGGAGTGGTGGTTTGTGTCCATTGTGTTAGGTTAACAGAGGAGGTTAGGTTGAGTAGTTTAGAAGTGGTAACAGTATTAACATTGATTGGAATGTCCCTAGGATGATAGCAGGCACTTCAGATGAGAGAAAGTAGGGTAGCCATGCAGAGAAGTTATCCAGAAAGCGTGACACTGATCCAGGAGGCCGATAAATGACTGCGACCCTCTGACAAGCTGGAGAGAAAAGACTAATGCAGTGCATTTCGAAAGAGCAGGGGGAAAGAGGGAGGTGTGGGAAGTACCTGGAAGGTGCATTGTGTGGAGAGGAGGAGTCCAACAACACCTCCTTTTCGTCAAGTGGGTATAGTGGAGTGAGGCCATTGTGGGGCAGGGCAGCTGGAGAGGTAGTGTCCTATTTCTGGAGCCAGGTTTCGGTTATAGCAAATAGATTAAGGGATTTGGAGAAGAAAAGGTCATTGACAGAAGCTAGTTTGTTGAAGACTGAGCAGGCATTCCAGAGGGCACATGAAAGAGGGGGGCCGACTTGTGGAATCAGGGGAATTGGGATGAGAAGGTTCAAGTTATGACTACTGTTGGAGGAGGTAGATGGCAAATTTTGGCATTGGGAATTGGGTCTGGGAGGGTTGGGGTTTGGTGTGATGTCCTCAGACATTAGGAGTAGCAGGAGGGTGAGGGTGGTAAGGTGGGAGTGGGATTTATAGACAGGCAGATGCTGTGGTGGAATGGAAGTGGTGATACTGTGTGGGCTTAGAATGAGCAGGAGGTGGTAAGTGGAGTAATATTGAGTGGGCAGAAGAGAGGGAGATATGTACAGGTTGGGGGCTAGAGAGGGGGGTAAAGACATGAGAGTTTGAGGAGAGAGGACGTTATAACAAAGATTAGTGTGAGCATGTTGGAGGGTGGGGAGAGGGGAATAGAAGGAAGGTTAGAGAATGAAGAGTAACTTCCTGCAAAATAGCAGTGGAACAACAATGTCTGTACTTACTTTTTTGTAGCAGTGCTTTAGTCAAAGTGCCCGTGTAAGTGCCAAACACTTGTTACCGGCATGACACTTTGTGCAAGGAGTGCCCAGCCTAAATCCTCACCCAATAAAGTAAAGTCACAGATCAGCCTCACCCTGTTTAGATAAATATTAAAAACTTAACTGAATTCTTTCCAACTGTCAGACTTTAATTTCTCTCTTCTGCTTTCAGCGATGGCGTTTGCTGATCTGAAAGCTGAGCTGGAATGTTCCGTCTGTCTGAACATTTATACAGATCCTGTAAACCTAAGATGTGGACACAACTTCTGCCGAGTCTGTATTGATCGTGTGCTGGATACACAGGGGGGGTCTGGAAGATATTCCTGTCCTGACTGCAGAAAGAGGTTTCCGGACCGGCCTGCACTGCACAAGAACATAACGCTACGTAACATAGTGGAGAATTTCCTGTCTGCTCAGCCAGATCAGGAGTCGTCTGGGGTCTTCTGTACTCACTGTGTGGACTCTCCTGTACCTGCTGTTAGATCCTGTATGCTCTGTGAGGTTTCTCTGTGTAATAAACACCTGAGAGTTCACAAAAAGTCCCCAGAACACGTCTTATGTGACCCCACCTTGTCCATGGAGAGCAGGAAATGTTCCATCCATAAGAAGATCCTGCAGTATTACTGCACTGAGGATAATACCTGTGCCTGTATGTTGTGTGTGATTGGAGGACATAAAGGACATGAGATGGAGTCACTGGATGAGGCTTCTGAGAAGAAGAAGGAGACACTGAGGAATGTTCTGCAGAAACTTCTGACAAAGAGAGAGGAGACAGAGGAAAGAGTCCAGAGTCTGCAGGAACACAGGAGGAAAGTAGAAAAAAAGGCACCTGGTGACACCGAGAGAGTCACTGTCCTGTTTAGAGATCTTAGGGGACGTTTGGAAGACCTGGAGAAGAGATTCCTGAGGGACATCTCCGAGCGGGAAGAGCAGATCTCCATCTTCATCTGGGATCTAGAGGAAATAGAGGAGGAGTTGTCCAGGAAGATACGTCACATTGAGTGGCTGTGTAACATGACGGATCCACTGACTGTCTTACAGGAATCAGACACAGGTGACTTGTGTGATACTGAGGATGGAGATAATGAGGACAGAGAGAGACATGAGGAACTCCTCCATGATGGAGGGGGTCTGGATGTGGATGGGATATCACAAATATTACACACATTATCTGATATAATAACAGAGGTAAATGTATCATATATACAGGGAGCTGCAGACATATTACTGGATGTAAACACAGCTGGTAATTATCTCCATATATCAGATGACAGGAAAACTGTATCCAAGTCAGATAGAAACCAGAATAGTCCAGAAACACCGGAGAGATTTCAGGATTATGCTCAGGTGTTGAGCAGTCAGTGTTTCTCTTTAGGGAGACATTACTGGGAAGTGGATGTCGGGGGATCAGATTGGTGGATAATCGGGATGTGTTACCCCAGTATAGACAGGAGAGGACATCAGTCAGGGATTGGAGATAATAAGAAGTCCTGGGGATTGTGGAGGAATGGTGATCAGTATGAGGAGATACATGACAGTAAAGGGATCTCCTTACCCTCCAATATCTCCAGTAACAGAGTCAGGATATATCTGGATTATGAGGTCGGACGGATCTCCTTTTATGATCTGTGTGACCCGATCCGACACCTCCACACCTTCACCACCACCTTCACTGAGCCCCTCCATGCTGGGATATGGGTACATAGAGGTTATATAAAGATGTGCGGGGGGGGGGAATGAGAAGGGGGAGGAGTCCTGAGCACTCGGTGGGTGTAATACAATGAGGATAGCACTGGAGTGGAGTGATTTTGGCACATCACATTACTGGTTTAAACAATTTATTTATAGGAAAACTGCGCTGGACAATACCTAAAAAAAAAAAAAAAAAACTATAGCAGCAACACCAAGTGCGATATTACACAGAAATATATGGGAAATGAAAAAGGTTGCGCTAAACTTAAATATAAGAATAATAAAAATTACAAAAAAAATATATGAAAGTGAAAATCACACACCAAATAATGCTGAACGTGAAATTACAAACAAATATGATAGCTGAAAAAACTTCCAAAAATAATCCTGTGAAAAATGGTGGCAAATGTGAATTGCACACAAACAATATCTGTATAATATAAAAAAATATATGTAATGCCTCAAATAAAAGTCCAGAAATGATCCTGTGAGCAGAAGGCAGAAAAAAACTCCAAATACAGGTGCACTGCAATGTGACAGTCCAAATAACGATGGTGACAACAGTAAATGAGGTGACTGTAGTGTTAGCAATCCCACCACATCTGTAGTGCCTGCTTACCAGCTTCCAGAGACTGTAAACTTGTGGCTATTGCCCAGCCAGGGCCTTTTCCTCACAGTAGTTGAACCGATCCCGTCGTCCTATGTGTGGAGGTTCCGTTCAGGCTGCTGGGCTGTGGGCTCCAAATACCTTCCACTGATGGCAGCTCTTAGTATCCCACAGTGGGTATGATGGAGACTCGTACATGGAAAAAAGATGCCGGAGAGGGACCATAGGTAAAACCCGTGTGGGCTTGTTTTATTAAAATTAGCGCACAACAAGTGTGCATACAAACACTTAAAGTTTTAAAAAATCATGGCTGGCTACAGTACTAACGCCCGTGCTGTGTGACGGGACGTTGCTCGCGGCGACGTCAGCACATCGCCCCTCCTACGCGTTTCGTCACACTTCTGACGTACTCATGGGGGCACGAGCGGCGTACTGACGCACCGCATTGAATAACAAACACCCAAGCCTCGTTCTTAGTCGTAAGTGGATAAGAGTGCCGAGAAACCATCTTGGATCCGGGCAACCGAGATGGTTTCTCTGCACTCTTAGCCACTTACGACTCAGAACGAGGCTTGGGGGTTTGTTATTTAATGCGGTGCGTCAGTACGCTGCTCGTGCCCCCATGAGTACGTCAGAAGTGTGACGAAATGCGTAGGAGGAGCGACGTGCTGATGTCACCGCAAGCAACGTCCCGTCACACAGCACGGGCGTTAGTACTGTAGCCAGCCGGCTGCGATTTCTTTAAGCGTTTGTATGCACACTTGTTGTGCGCTAATTTTAATAAAACAAGCCCACACGGGTTTTACCTATGGTCCCTCTTCGGCATCTTTTTTCCATGTACGAGTCTCCATCATACCCACTGTGGGATACTAAGATTGAGTTCTAATGCAATGGTATTCAATTTTTATTTTTACTATGATGATTGTAATTTTTTTTTATACTTAATTAGTTTCATTGTTTTAGAGGAATAGAGCTACTATTATATGTTATTAGTCCCGCAGGGATTTCTATGATAAATATATTTCTATGAGTGCATGTGATTTGGACAGAAATTGCACCGCATTCCAGTTCAAATTGCATGCAATTCTTTGCAGTGCTATTTGCACCCATTCATTTTCCATAGATGCAAAACTCGCCACAAATTATCGGTTCTTGTTATCGGTAAGTATTTGACCAAAAGTATTGGTACTCGCAAGGGGGATGTGATGAGACTTCTCCGTCGCTCCCTCTCAGATCACTGCGATTGGCTGGAATAACTCTAATTATAGCGAGGGGTGGGGATACACCAGTAACAATACTTTGTGGTGCAATTTGCGTCCATACAAAATAAATGGGTGCAAATCGCACTGCAAAAAAATGTGGTGCAATTCCTGTGTGAATCGCATGCAGTTTTCCACACTGCTCCTGTGTGAACCCACGCTGAAATGACTATGACAAGCTTGTATTCACACAAGAGCGGTGGGGAAACCTCATGCGATTTGGACAGAAATCCACATTCCAGTTCAAATTGCAAAACTCACCACAAATTATCGGTTCTTGTTATCAGCGAGTACTTGAAAGAAAGTATCGGTACTCAACAATAAAAAACGGCATTGGTGCATCCCTAGCGATGCGGATGTGATCTATCTATCGTGGAGAGGGATTAGAGCCCCTGTCAGGTTTTTATTGCTGTTTCCATCCCATTTAGAGAGAGCCCCCCTCTATTTGTCCTGGTGAATGTTATCACCCAAAGTGAAAGAAAATCCCAAATTCTGAGTTGCTACCAGAACTGGAATGGAGGGGAAATCTTCCAATGGGGAAACTAGTTCTGGTGACAACCAGGGATTTCCTCACTTTGGAGGGATTTCCTGTCACCTGTTTTCCAATAAGACAGCCCAGCACTAGCTGGTCACTTGTGGACTGTCTCCTTCTAATTGGTCCCCCATACAGAGATGGGGGGGGGGGGGGGGGCAGAGACAGGTAGAGGGGGTGTGCTTTCTCTGACTCCTCCCATCTGTGGTCTGAATAGCAGGAAAACAAATTACAATCTTTACAGAGAAGAATGGGTTAGTTGGAGAATTGACTTGTCTTATCGGTGCCACCTGCTGGCTGCACTGGGCAAATATAAACAATTACCATATCACACTATTTCTTATTGGTCTAAATAAAAAGAAATAAAAACATGTTCTAAACAATAATTTATAGTCCTAAACATTATAATTGAACAAAGGACATCTGTACAACAACACTACATTCCCTCCAAGCAGTGGCGGCTGGTGAAGTTTTAGGATGGGGGGGCGCAAGACCCCGCCCACTTCTCATAAGCCACACCCCTTATATAATCCACATCATACACCGGGCTCTGCACATTATACACAGGGCTCTGCACATCATGTACCAGGCTCTGCACATCATGTACCAGGCTCTGCACATCATGTACCAGGCTCTGCACATTATACACCAGGCTGCACATTATACACAGGGCTCTGCACATCATATACCAGGCTGCACATTATACACAGGGCTCTGCACATCATCTACCAGGCTGCACATTATACACAGGGCTCTGCACATCATATACCAGGCTGCACATTATACACAGGGCTCTGCATATCATATACCAGGCTGCACATTATACACAGGGCTCTGCACATCATGTACCAGGCTCTGCACATCATCTACCAGGCTGCACATTATACACCGGGCTCTGCACATCATCTACCAGGCTGCACGTTATACACCGGGCTCTGCACATCATATACCAGGCTGCACATTATACACCGGGCTCTGCACATTATACACCGGGCTCTGCACATCATACACAGGGCTCTGCACATCATATACCAGGCTGCTCATTATACACCTTGGGCTCTGCACATCATATACCAGGCTGCACATTATACACCAGGCTCTGCACATCATATACCAGGCTGCACATTATACACAGGGCTCTGCATATCATACACCAGGCTGCACATTATACACAGGGCTCTGCACATCATATACCAGGCTGCACATTATACACAGGGCTCTGCACATCATATACCAGGCTGCACATTATACACAGGGCTCTGCATATCATATACAAGGCTGTATATGATAAGAAATAAAGTTGTTGACCGGGGGGGTGCCGCTATCCTCTGAAAATAAGAAATAAGCATAACTAACATATCCCTTGGGGGTCCTTCATCACACACTTGCCTGGGCTTACAGTACTGATCTGCAGAACAGCATTCACATGTCACTATATGAGCACTGTTCTGCATCAAGCTGCCTAAGAAGAAACCACAATCAGTGCCATCCCCAGGGGTGATGTACAAAAGTCAGGTTAATATATATATATATATTAGGGGTGCAACGGATCGTCGCCGATCCGTGATCCGAACGGGCCACCCGTAGGAAAGGCCGCGGCTTCGGCCTAGCTCCGGAGCGGCGGCGGCCATCTTTGTACACCCGGCGGCCTTAGGAAAGGCCGCGGCTTCGGCCTAGCTCCGGAGCGGCGGCCATCTTGGTACACCCGGCCACTGTTTACAATGAAATCGCTCCGTCAAATTTGACGGAGCGATCACTTGTAAACATACCCTGCATTACCCAGCCAATATCCTGCATTAACTCTGCATTAACCCTGCATATACTCTGCATTAACCCTGCATATACTCTGCGATACTCTGCATTAACCCTGCATATACTCTGCATTAACCCTGCATATACTCTGCATTACCCAGCCAATACTCTGCGATACTCTGCATTACCCAGCCAATACTCTGCGATACTCTGCATTACCCAGCCAATACTCTGCGATACTCTGCATTACCCAGCCAATACTCTGCGATACTCTGCATTAACCCTGCATATACTCTGCATTACCCAGCCAATACTCTGCGATACTCTGCATTAACCCTGCATATACGCTGCATTACCCAGCCAATACTCTGCGATACTCTGCATTAACCCTGCATATACTCTGCGATACCCAGCCAATACTCTGCGATACCCAGCCAATACTACAGTGGGGAGAGGATGTGGATATTACAGTGGGGGAGATGACGTGGATATTACAGTGGGGACTATATGGTGGCGGAATTTTCACAGGTTTTTGCAAATTCAATTATTATTTGCTGATCCGAAAAATGATCCGATCCGTGACTCCTGATCCGAGGATCGATCCGATCCGTGAGGTTTTTTTGATCCGTTGCACCCCTAATATATATATATATATATATATATATATATATATATATTAACCTACTATTATAATAATAATTATATATTATAATAATTATTATAATAGTAGGTTAACCACTTCCCACCCGGCCAATGTACATATACGGCCGGGTGGGAGCCGTCTACTTCTGAATGGACATTCCGGAACGTCCTTCAGAAGCAGAGAGATTGCGCGCGCGCGTGCCCGCGCAGCGGCGAGATCCCGATGCGGCCGTGTCACCCGGACACGGCGCATCTCGGAACGGCAGGAGGGCTCGTGATTGGCCCTCCTGATCACATGACGGCCGTGTCGAATCACAGCCGTCATGTGATGTAAACAAACAGCCGGTTGCTAGGCAATCGGCCCTCCTCTCCTCACACGGAAGTCGTCAGTGAGGAGAGGAGAGCGGATCGCTGCAACCGGCTGGTGATCAGTGAGTATTAGTGAGTATTAGCTGTTTTTTTTACAGTTTTTTACTCACTGATCACCAGTGTCCCCACAGTAAAACACACATGTCCCCACAGTAAAACACACATGTCCCCAAAACACACATGTCCCCAAATAATAAAAACATATGTCCCAGTAAAATAACGTGTGCCAATGATTATCTGCACACATATGTCCGTGATCACCTGCACACCCCTTTTACATGATCATTTGCGTACATATGTCCGTGATCAACCAATTATTATACACTTAACGGAATTTTTTTTACAAAAAACATGTAGCAGAATACATTTTGGCTTAAATTTATGACAAAATTAGATTTTATTGGATTTCTTTTAAAAAAAGAAAGGAGAAAATATTGTTTTTTTTTCAAAATTTCCGCTATGTTTTCGCTTATATCGCAAAACGGGCGGGCCGCCACTGCCTCCAAGTCTGATTCATATATGGAGGACATTGGTGGATGAAGAGAGACCATCGGTAGTACATTGCCCCCACCGGCCTGGACTATAACTTGGTGCACTTGATGAAAAAATGTTATGTTGTTGAATAGGAAACTTTATTAACAAAGGCAAGTCTTCCTATTTCATTCCTGTTAGGAACGGAACTGCAATTGCAACGGGCAACCACCAGGAGTCCTCAAAATCACAATCCTATAATACAGGGGTCTTCAAACTATGGCCCTCCAGTTGTTCAGGAACTACAATTCTCATCATGCCTAGTCAAGTCTGTGAATGTCAGAGTTTTACAATGCCTCATGGGATGTGTAGTTCCGCAACAGCTGGAGAGCCGTAGTTTGAAGATTCCTGCTATAATAGACAGCGCAGCCTTTGTGACCCATGTTAGCCATCGGAGTCATTTGGCTCTGGTGAGTGGATGATCTTCAGAGGTTGGTGTCACTTTTAAGAATACAGAACAATGATGTTTTATATTTTAAGCACGAGCACACAGGAGATCTCTGAACTTAAAGGGGACTATATTTTTTTTTTCTTTCTACTTAACCACTTGACCACTGGGCACTTAAACCCCCTTAATAACCAGACCAATTTTCAGCTTTCGGTGCTCTCACAATTTGAATGACAATTACTCAGTCATACAACACTGTACCTATTTGAAATTGTTGTCCTTTTTTTCACACAAATAGAGCTTTCTTTTGGTGGTATTTAATCACCGCTGGGTTTTTTTTTTTTTTTTTTGCGCTAAAAAAGAAAAAAGACCGAGAATTCTGTAAAAAAAAAATGCATTTTTCTTCGTTTGTGTTATAAAATTTTGCAAATTAGTAATTTTTCTTCATATATTTTGGCCAAAATTTATACCCCTACATATCTTTGGTAAAAATAACCCAAATTGGTGTATATTATTTGGTCTTTGTGAAAGTTATAGAGTCCACAAGCTATGGTGCCAATCTCTGAAAATTGATCACACCTGAAGTACTGACGGCCTATCTCAATTCTTGAGACCCTAACAAGCCAGGAAAGTACAAATACCCCCCAAATGACCCCTTTTTGGAAAGTAGACATTCCAGGGTATTTAGTAAGATGCACGGTGAGTTTTTTGAAGTTGTAATTTTTTCCCACAATTCTTTGCAAAATCAAGATTTTTTTTTTTTTTTTTTTTTTTTCACAAAATTGTTATATTAGCAGGTTATTTCTCACACACAGCATATGCATAGCACAAATTACACCCCAAAACACATTCTACTACACCTCCTGAGTACGGCGATACCACATGTGTGATATTTTTACACATTGAGGCCCAACATGCAGGGAGTGCCATCAGGCATTCTTAGAGCATAAATTACACATATCATTTCTTGACTACCTCTTACACTTTTGAAGGCCCTGGAGAACCAGGACAATAGAAACGCCCCAAAAATGACCCCATTTTGGAAAGAAAACAACCCAATGTATAATCTATGAGGCGTATCAAGTCTTTTGAACATGTCATTTTTTTGGAAAATGTGTAAAGAAAATTAAACCACTTTTTTTTTTTTTTACACAACGTTGTCCATTTACACAATATTTCGAACATATAACATGTACATGGCAAAAATTACACCCCAAAATAGATTCTTCTACTCCTCCTGAGTACGGCGATACCACATGTGTGAGACTTTTCCACAGCGTGGACACATACAGAGGACCAACATGCAGGGAGCGCCATCAGGTGTTCTAGGGACATAAGTTTAAAATCTAATTTGACTACCTATTACACTTTTGTGAGGCACTCTAGTGGCATGGATGAGCATGAATGGGGATAGAGGAGCCGTGGATGGCTGAGCATGAATGAGTATGGATGGGTACGGCTGAGTATGGATGGGTATAGATGGGATGGCTGGGTACGGCTGAGTATGGCTGGGTATGGCTAATTATGGATGGGGGTGGATGAGATAGCTGAGCATGGATGGATGGATGAGTATGCCGAGTATGGATGAGGCTGGATGGATGGGTATGCAGAGTATGGATAGATGGGTATGGATGGCTGGGTATGCAGGGTATGGCTGGGTATGCAGGGTATGGCTGGGTATGCAGAGTATGGACGGGTATGCAGAGCATGAAGAGTATGGACGGGTATGCAGAGTATGGACGGGTATGCAGAGTATGGGCGGGTATTCAGAGCATGCAGAGTATGGACGGGTATGCAGAGCATGCAGAGTATGGGCGGGTATGTAGAGTATGGGCGGGTATGCAGAGTATGGGCGGGTATGCAGAGCATGCAGAGCATGGACGGGAATGCAGAGCATGGACGGGTATGCAGAGTATGGCTGGGTATGCTGGGTATTGCTGGGTATAGCTGGGTATGGCTGGGTATGCAGAGTATTGCTGGGTATGGCTGGGTATGCAGAGTATTGCTGGGTATTGCTGGGTATGCGAGGTATTGCTGGGTATGCAGAGTATTGCTGGGTATGCAGAGTATGGCTGGGTATGCAGAGTATGGCTGGGTATGCAGAGTATGGCTGGGTATGCAGAGTATTGCTGGGTATGGCTGGGTATGCAGAGTATTGCTGGGTTTGCAGAGTATGGCTGGGTATGGCTGGGTATGCAGTGTATTGCTGAGTATGGCTGGGTATGCAGAGTATGCTGGGTATGGCTGGGTATGCAGAGTATTGCTGGGTATGCAGAGTATTGCTGGGTATGGCTGGGTATGCAGAGTATTGCTGGGTATGCAGAGAATGGCTGGGTATGCAGAGAATGGCTGGGATCGGTGAGCAGGGATGGATGGATGTCTCCCTGAGCAGGCTGTGGGCACTACACATGCAGCCCACCGCGCTGCTGCCACCAATCTCTCCCCTCTCCGCTCACACTGGACGGAGAGGGGAGGGAGGAACCGGAAATTACGCCGGTCTGTTGACATGTGATCGCGCTGTCATTTGATGGCGCGATCACGTGGTAAACGGCCGCGATCAGCAGCCATTCACCGTGATCCGTGATGCGCCGTGTCCTCTGGACCCGGGGTCATGGAAGTTCTCGGATGCGCGCCCCAGGGGGCGTGCGAGAGCGGAATTCTGGGAGGACGTCCATGTACGCCCTCCCAGAGTTAACAAACCGCCCTGTAGCCGTTTTTCGGCTATGGGCCGGTTGTTAACTGGTTAAAGAGGAACTGCAGTCTGCTCACATAAATTGTAATAAAAACATCTTTACCTGAAGCTTCCCTCCAACCACTTTGCATATTATTTTATATATACTGTGATTCTGTACTTGGCAAATATACTGCAGAAATCTCCCTCCACTGAGTCTGCCTGCAGCCATTTTAACTGTGGGAAGCTGAAGCTGCTGCCTGTTCACTTCCTGGATTTACACAGACACACACAGGCACACCTTCAGCTCTGCAGCTCTCATTGGACCTCTTATGACTCATCCCCTTCACTTTCTGGCAAACTCTCAAGAGTGAGAGAGCTGGGCATGATGTCATAAGCCTAGGCTAATGACCAGACAAGAAACAGGAAGTGGGCTGTATAAGGGATTTACTGGACAATTCAAGGGACAATTCACAAGGGATGCAATGGGGTTGATTTACTAAAACTGAAGAGTGAAAAATCTGGTGCAGTTAAGCATGGTAGCCAATCAGCTTCTAACTTCAGCTTGTTCAGTAAAGTGTTACTAAACCCTACATTCACTATATCTGGTCTCCCACAGTACACAGAACATGGAAATGCAATTATTTTAGTAAATATAAACTGCTAAATACCCTTTCTCATCAGCAGTATATAGCAGTCTTGTGACTTCTATCAGTTTCTGGTAAAGTTTGTAGGAGGAGTTTTCATACTGCAATGAGCTGTCCTATCAGGATCCATGACCCCTGACCCTCTGTCTGGACAGTGCTGATTGGCCCTGTGCTGATCACATGCTGATCACTCTCCCAAGAAAAAAAAACTCTCTAACAATACATACCAAACTGAGCATGTGCAGCCTGACTCCAAAGGCTCTGTCTTATCCGGACCTGTTCTGGAGTCAGGGGAAGAAGAGGAGGATCTGTGCATACAGGATCAAGCAGCCTTTTTACACAATGCAGAGGATTAACCCCTTAGGTTACACAGTGAGCTTTACTGCATATACAGACTGATTTTACAGTTGTGGGGTTAGTGACACTTTAAGTGTTGACAAAAAAAGTAAGCTGATTGGTTGCTGTGCAGAGCTGCACCCGATTTTCCTCTCCAGTTTTAAGCCGGACATAGACGGTTCAAAATTCAAACCATGCATGGGCTTATTGATTGTACCCAAGTTAATCAATCAACCAGCCTGTCAGATTTTTCATGCAATCCTTGCCAGTAGCTAAAGCCAGTAGCAATAATCACTGTGAGGTTGATTTATTAAAACTGGAGCATGCAAAGTCTGGTGCAGCTCTGCATAGTAATCAATCAACTTTCAGTTTTTTTTTGTCAAAGCCGAATGCCCTACACACGAGCGGAATGTCCGACAGAAAAAGTCAGACAGGAGCTTTTCATCGTATATTCTGATCGTGTGTACCTAGAAATAGAACATGGTCTAAATATTTCCAACGGAACCAATTCCTATCAGGAAAACCGCTCGTCGGTATGCTGTTCCGACGGACCAAAAATGACGCATGCTCTGAAGCAAGTACGGCTACTTGAACTTCCTTTTTCTAGTCTCTATTTCTAGGGCGAGCCTGTGCCACTGTCTAATGTGGTGGTTTATGCCAGATTTTGTAAGAAGTAAGCACACTTATGGCACAGGTGTGTGCTGGCTTCATATGGGAGCCAGATTTAGAGCTCAGAGCCCCACTCCCCTGAGGGGGTCAGTGTGTGAAGGGAGCCGTGAGAGGTGCTTGTATGCACCACGGTGTCCAGGTCAGGTCAGACAAAGGCCCGAGCCTGAGAGAGCGTCCATGAGGGACAGAGCAGCTTAGAAGCGGCAAGGAAAGATGCAGGTACAGTGTTCGTGCACAGCTCACCAAGCCACACCAACCAGCCTAGCGGGACCATACTTCACTTCCGGTATCGACTGTTTCCGATATAGGGACACAGCCGATACCGGAAGTGAAGTACGAGCCCGCTGCTCGTTTTTACATGCTTGTTACAACTATCTTAAATGTGAGTAATATCTGTATTTATGTACTTATGTACCTTTAATAAACGTTTTTAAAAACGATACTGCACTATCGAGCATCCCTTCTGCCCCACTTGCGAGGTACACCACTGATACCAGGCCTCAAAGGGGACGCATATTAGGAGACGCACACTAGAAGAACGCACAACCACTACCTTGGACCCAGAGGGAACCCACCTAGGGGACGCCATCCAGGGGAATCCAGAGGCACACAGGAATTGTATACCCAAAGGCTGTAACCTTACAGCAGTAAGGTAAGGGGACATCTTTACCATACAGAGGAACAGAAGTCACCCACTGCTTGTATGCACAGCACCCTGGAGACAGACTACTAATGTCCACCAGCACTTTCTTTTGCCTGTTTGGGACTGACACCACTGTCACAACCAACCCACACTATAGTCCCTATAGATGTAGGGATTTCTTCACGGACTCGCCACTTTATTTTCCGACACCAATTATAATTTTAAAATCTATTGACTGTCCACCATATGTTTTTTTCACATTGAAATATTTGCAATATATACGTATATAGATATCTCTTTTATTGCACAAGAACGCATTCTCATGCGTCTTTGAAGATCTGCATTAGCAAGAATTATTTTGTTCTTATACGGTCTTGTATGCTTTTTTATTTTCACTTTCAAGCAACTATTTTTTATTGATTAATTTTACTATTTTATTCACTACAGCACTTGTAAAGTATTTATTTATGAAGATTTTTTACTCTAGCCTCTTATGCACAGGTTGCACTTTATTCACGCACAAGGCTGCATTATTTTATATATTTTACTAAGAAGTGTATGTCAATATAATTTATTGCACCGAGCACTTTACACAATATTGATTGAAATCCTTTTGTACAGCGCAACACTACCCTTACTATATATTCTACTTGGAGTTTGACATCTCTCTCAGTGTTTTGCTGCAGTACTAGGCCATCTCTTTATACATCAGGCAGGCGCAGGGGTACCTACTGTATAACCAACCCACAGAACTTGGTCTCTATTCCTCTTCTTTCCCAATCCAGCCCATCCTTTTCCTGTGCCCTTTGGAATGCACGCTCTGTCTGTAACAAACTCACCACCCTCCACAACCTCTTAATCACAAATTCCTTTAACCTACTTGCCATTACTGAAACCTGGCTTCATGAATCAGATACTACTTCTCCTGCTTCCCTCTACCATGGTGGCCTTCTCTGGACTCACTCCCCCAGACCAAGTGGGTAGAAGGGAGGTGGAGTGGCAATCCTTCTAGCCTCATGTAGAAAAAAAGAAAGGTCTGGTGCAGCAAAAATTATCTGACATACACCTTTATGTTTACAGTCAATACTTACTTTGGACATAATGAGACCAATAGGGATACACTTTTTCCATCCATGCAATGCTTTCCCTCCAATCTGGCCTGTGTGGGGTGCCTTCTGGCTCCGCCTCCTTAGCTTCCTGGCCAGACACCTGCTGCCGCTGTTTGGAGGCTGCACACCCGTTGGTTCGGCTGTGCGTATTAGTAAGTGTGGGGCCTTTACTTATTAGGCCCCTCCTACCCTCTATCTTAAAATACCAATATCATGCCACATACCCAATATGTATCCTTTCACCTTAGGTACAATTCATACACATCTACCCCTGAAGAGTGAGCTGGGACTCGCGAAACATGTCAGGTACACCTGATGTTTGTATGCTATGTGATTGTTCATACACAAATGTACCATTATTACCATTATTATTTTTATTCTACCCATTTGTATGTACTCTGTATGAATTGGCTTTCTCTGGTGAAATTAATGCATGTATCACTTTTACTAATAAATATATACTGTATTTACTGTTGTTACTTTTTTTGGCTTAGCGGTGCCCACCTCATGTAAAGTTCCAGGGTGAGATTTTTTCCTTCTTCTAGCCTCATGCAGCACCTATCAGGTACTTCACCCACCTCCCTTTCTGACACTCTCCTCTTTTGAGGCACATTGCATTAGTCTATTCTCTCCCATTTCTCTAAGAATTGAGGTCATCTACAGGCCCCCTGGACCAGTATCAGCTTTCCTTTATGACTTCTCTGCCTGGCTACACTACTTTCTCTCTTCTGAAATCCCCACAATTATTCTTGGTGACTTCAACGTCCCTGTTAACATTAACACTACTATTACTTCTAAACTTCTCAGACTAACCTCATCGATTGACCCAAAGCAATCGATACAGGCTCCTACTCACTCCAACGGCAACACCCTTGACCTTGTCTTCTCCTATCTGTGCACTCTGTGCAACCTTTCCAACAATCCTCTCTCACTCTCTTATCACCATCTTATTCATTTTGCTCTCTCCCTGTCTTCCACCTCCTCTCCCTCCAACCACCTAACAGTTACACGTAGATACCTTTGCCACCTCAACCCTTCTCTTCTCTACTCTGCTACTGATCAACTCTATGACAAAATCTCACCCCTGTCCTGCCCCAACCTAGCCACTTTCATCTAAAACAGCTCAATGTCTTCCTCCCTAGACAAGCTTGCCCCCCTCCTCACTACACACAGAATTAGGCCCCGACTGCTACAACCCTGGCAAACAGGCTCTTGAGCGTCTGTGGCATAAGACTAAGTTCCAGGAAGACTTCACACAATATAAATCTGCCCTCCTAAAATACTATTCCTGCCTTCACACTGCCAAACAGACCTACTTTATCACACTCATTAACACCTTCTCATCCAGTCCACGTCAACTCTTTTCTACCCTCAACACCAGGGCCGGTGCTACCACAAGGCAAACTAGGCAGCCGCCTAGGGCGCACTGCTGCATAGGGGCGCCCAGCCACTGGTGTTCCTACTCTTCTCTCTGCAACAAGCAATTAAGTCTCAGCATCAGCAGGCAGCCACAACTCCATTCGCACATAGTGTCAAAGGCGCAGTCTCGACTGCCGAATGAATGGAAGCAAACATTAATTGATGGGCACTAGTAGGCTAGATTGATGGGCGCTGGTGAGGCTGCATTGATGGGCGCTGGTGAGGCTGCATTTATGGGTGCTGGAAGGCTGCATTTGATGGGCGCTGGTGAGGCTGCATTTGATGGGCGCTTTATTAAAAAGGTAGGGTATACATGGGTAGGACAAAGGGGGGTGAAGTCATGGGTGGAGCCAAGGGGGTGTGTGTGGCAAAATTAGGTTTTGCCTAGGCTGTCAAAAATCCTTGCACAAGCCCTGCTCAACACTCTACTCTGTCCTCCACTGCCTCCACCCTCTAACTCACTCACTGCCCAGGAGATCCCTAATCACTTCAAAACTAAGATTAATATAATTCATGAGGAGATCTCCAATGCGCAAAAACCTCCCCTATGCAACACCCCATGTCCACAGATACAATCATTACTTCCCTCATTCAACCCTACTACTATGAATGAGGTTGCTAAACATTTATCTAAGACTCATCTAACCACTTCTTGAAAGACTGTTCTACAACCGACTAAGCGACCATCTGAGCATGAATAAACTTCTTGATCCCCTTCAGTCCGGATTTCGCCCTCAACACTCCAAAGAAACTGCTCTCCTTAAACTCTCAAATGACCTACTAACGGCTAAAACCAGTGGACACTATTCTGTACTACTTCTCCTGGATCTTTCTGCTGCCTTTGACACAGTGGACCACCCCCTCCTCCTAAATAAACTCCACTCCTTTGGTCTGTGTGACTGTACTCTTCGCTGGTTCTCATCCTACCTATCCCACTGCTCCTTCAGTGTCACTTACAACTCTACTTCCTCCCCTCCTCTTCCTTTCTCCGTTGGGGTCCTCCAAGGTTCTGTTTTTGGACCTCTCCTTTTCTCAATCTACACCATCTCCCTGGGTCAGTTGATTGCCTCCCATGGCTTTAAATATCATCTCTACGCTGATGACACCCAAATCTATCTCTCCACCCCCAAGCTCATGATATTTCCTCCCTCAGGTGCCACTTCCCCTGATTTCTCTGTCAATATCAATGGCTCAACTATCAACTTGTCCCCCCACGCCAAGGTCCTATGAGTAATCCTGGACTCTGAGCTAACGGCCCCAAATCCTATTGTTATCCAAAATTTGCCGCCTCAACCTCCGCAACATCTCCAAGATACACCCCTTCCTAACCAATGTCACCACAAAGCTTCTAATCCACTCCCTGGTCATCGCCCGCCTCGACTACTGCCACTCCCTCCTCATTGGCGTACCTCTAAATAGTCTATCCCCACTTCAGTCCATCATGAACGCTGCTGCCAGGCTCATCCACCTCACAAACCGATCAGTGTCTGCTATACCCCTCTGCCAATCCCTCCATTGGCTGCCACTCAGCCACCGAATTAAATTCAAGATACTAACAACAACTTACAAAGCCATGCACAACCTGGCCCCCACCTACATCGCTAACCTAGTCTCAAAATACCAACCCAATCGTTCTCTTCGATTCTCCCAAGACCTCCTGCTCTCAAACCCTCTTGTCACCTCATCCCATGCTCGCCTTCAGGACTTCTCCAGAGCCTCTCCCATCCTCTGAAATGCTCTACTCCATTCTGTCCGATTTTTCTCCTACTTTATCCACTTTCAGACGATCCCTGAAAACTCATCTCTTCAGAGAAGCCTATCTGGCCCCCACCTAACAATTGTACATTTATCTTCTCAATCAGCACATCACCCACAGTTATTGCCTCTTGTATCTCTTGACCTTCCCTCTTAGATTGTAAGCTCTAAGGAGCAGGGCCCTCTGATTCCTACTGTATTAAAGTGTATTGTATTTGTAGCACCCACCACCTTTAGGTGGGTGCTAATAGGTAGAAGATAGGAGAAATTACCAGTGCCTTACTGTTTCTTTGTTTAGGCCTGGATGTTTGATTTGGGTTAGGGTGGAGCTGTAGAATAGTGGGGGTGTGACCACCTGTTCTTCACGCTGGAAAACCTCCCTTGCTTCTCCAGAGTAATGTTCTGGAAAAGAGGCGGGGCAGGGACTGAGGGACAGGCAGTGTATATGGCCCTGGTCCAATCATTAATTTGTTTGGGCAGGGGCGGGTACATACATATACACTGAGGTCACATGCTTCCTGGGGGAGATGGGACGAGAAAGAATCCAGAAAGGCTGCAAGATGTAACCTTCAGGAACATGGCTGGAAGGCCTGGGGGTTCAGAGACCCCAGCGCTGGAAAGCCAAGAAACTCAACCGGAAGGCATGGGGGTTCAGAGACCCCAGCGCTGGAAGGTTCACCACAGCAAGTTGCACTAAAATCCTGGGAAAAAGAACAAGGCATAACGGCTGGGATGGTTCACTACCAAGAAGCAGGAAGTGACTGTTAAAAGGACTGAGTAGACCAGCGTCACCTGGACTTTCCTGAGCTGGCCTGGGAAGAAATCGCAGGAGGTGAGAAGGCAGGTGAGGCCTGGGACTTCCCGCATTTCATCAGTACCAAATGTTTTTCAGAGGAGCATTGGCCAGTTTGTTAAGGGAAAGGGTTCTATCTACTCATGCAGCACATCAAGAGCGGCAACTTATACTTTCCTGCATCACCTACATATCACACACTGCAGCATCAGGAATAAATGTTTCTTATTCAACTGTTGAACTGTGTCTGTGATTACGACAGCGGGGTGGAAGAAGCGGGGGTTAAACCAGCAGTACTGTAATGAACTACCCAGCAGCTCCCAAGGGAGTAGTGCGCTACATATTTGTACTGTCTACCCTCAAGTTGTAAAGCGCTACGTAAACTGTTGGCGCTATATAAATCCTGTATAATAATAATAATCACTGTTCTAAGAGATCCTCCCTGCCAGAATACAGGCTGCATTTTTTGAATCACAGAGCTGACTTCCTGAAAATTCAATCAGACATTTCTCTTAAACGGTAAGAAATTTCACAAATGTAATAACTGTTTTGTTTTTTGTGTGTGTGGGGGGGGGTGTACTGATGGGGGATTTTTGAAAATCTTTCTGCTTTAAGGCTCACGGATGGTGGATCTGGTTTTACAACACTAAGTGGAGTATTGATATTTTGGCTTAAAGCTTTATATTCACACACTTCTGGCGAGTGCATAATTGAGCTGTATTTAGACAATCAGAGCACATATTGGACATTTTTTCCTATATATATATATATATATATATATATTGGGACTATATCATGTTTTTGAATTTATTTGGACTATTTCACTATTTTTGTTTATTAATTAACCACTTGCTGACCGCCCACTGTCAAATGACGGCGGGACGGTTCAGCTACTGTGGCGGGACGCCGTCATATGACGTCGTCTACAATTTGGCCACTGGCTGGGGCCTCGGTGCGCGTGCCCGGCGGTCGCGATGACCGCCAGGCACCCGCGATTGCCCGGTAATCGAGCAGGACGTGGATCGGTGTGTGTAAACACACAGATCCACGTCCTGTCAGAGGAGAGGAGACCGATGGTGTGTCCCTTGTACATAGGGACACCGATCGGTCTCCTCCCCCAGTCAGTCCCCTCCCCCCACAGTAAGAATCACCAAGATAGGGTACACATTAACCCCTGCAGCGCCCCCTAGCGTTAACCCCTTCCCTGCCAGTCACATTTATACAGTAATCAATGCATTTTTATAGCACGGATCGCTGTATAAATGTGAATGGTCCTAAAAATGAGTCAAAAGTGTCCGAAGTGTCCGCCGCAATGTCGCAGTCACGATAAAAATCGCAAATCGCCGCCATTACTAGTAAAAAAAAAAAAATAATAATAAAAATGCTATAAATCTATCCCCTATTTTGTAGACGCTATAACTTTTGCGCAAACCAATCAATATACGCTTATTGCGATTTTTTTTACCAAAAATATGTAGAAGAATACGTATTGGCCTAAACTGAGGAAAAAATTTGTTTAAAAAAAAAAAAAAAATTGGATATTTATTATAATAAATAGTAAAAAATATTATGTTTTTTTCAAACTTGTCCCTCTTCTTTTGTTTATAGCGCAAGAAATAAAAACCGCAGAGGTGATCAAATACCACCAAAATAAAGCTCTATCTGTGGGGAAAAAATGATAAAAATTTTATTTGGGTACAGCGTTGCATAACCGCGCATTTGTCATTCAAAATGCGACAGCGCTGAAAGCTGAAAAATGGCTTGGTCAGTAAGGAGGTGTTCGTGGCTGGTAGGCAAGTAGTTAATATATGATATAGCGCTACACCTACATAGGTTTATATGCTATATGGGAGTTGTATGTTCGCCTTTATGTACTAGTAGCTGTATTTTTCTCATTTGATTATAGCACTCACTTTATACACAATTTTTTGGATGACGGGTAGCCAAGCTTAGCAGGGACAAGCTGTGATCTGATTATATTATTCAGCAGGTGAGGCCGGCCGACGTCTATAGTACTCAGTCCTGTGCAGGAACAAGGTCAGAACAGAGCGCCTGTTTCTGGAACTGCAATAAACAAAACAGCTTTACATGTTATTATTGTGGAACTACAAGTAACATATCGGCTTACTTGCTGGTCTGTAGGACTACAAGGAAAAGCTTAGTAGCAGTTTTATTGCTTTAATCTGTGACAGTTGTAATCTGTTTTTGCATCCCTATTCACTTGTATGTGGAGAAATTCAGTTCTGAACAAATGTTTGTTGACACAGGTCCTAATTTTCACCAGAGTGACCAAAGAGACAGGCACATTGTTATGGAGGAGATTCTTCCAATATTGGTGTCCCTCAATATAACGAATCCTATGAATTATGTATAAGTCACAGCCCAGCCTCGCCCTGTGTAGGAGGAAGTGACCCCTCCCAACTGCATTCTTCTCCGGTGTCAGAGAATTTCAGTTTCATTTCTCTCTTCTACTGTCAGCGATGGCGTCTGCTAACCTGAGAGCTGAGTTGGAATGTTCCATCTGTCTGAACATTTATACAGATCCTGTAAACCTGAAATGTGGACACAACTTCTGCCGGGTCTGTATTGATTGTGTGCTGGATACACAGGGGGGGGTCTGGAGGATATTCCTGTCCTGAATGCAGAGAGAAGTTTCCGGATCGGCCTGCACTGCAGAGGAACATAACACTACGTAACATATTGGAGAATTTCGTGTCTGCTCAGTCAGATCAAGAGGAGTCTGGGGTCTTCTGTACTTACTGTGTGGACTCTCCTGTACCTGCTGTTAGATCCTGTCTGCTCTGTGAGGTTACTCTGTGTGATAAACACCTGAGAGTCCACAAAAAGTCCCCAGAACATGTCTTATGTGACCCCACCTTGTCCATGGAGAGCACGAAATGCTCCGTCCATAAGAAGATCCTGGAGTATTACTGCACTGAGGATAATACGTGTATATGTAAATTTTGTGTGACTGGAAAGCATAAAGGACATGAGATGGAGTTACTGGATGAGGCTTCTGAGAAGAAGAAGGAGACACTGAGGAATGTTCTGCAGAAACTTCTGACAAAGAGAGAGGAGACGGAGGAAAGAGTCCAGAGTCTGCAGGAACACAGGAGGAAAGTAGAAGAAAAAGCAGCTGGTGACACCGAGAGAGTCACTGCCCTGTTTAGAGACATCAGGAGACGTCTGGAAGAGCTGGAGAAGAGAGTCCTGAGGGAAATCTCCGGGAGGGCAGAGTGGATCTCCATCTCCATCCGGGATCTGGAAATAAAGAAGGAGGAGCTGTCCAGGAAGTTGCGTCACATTGAGGAGCTGTGTAACATGACGGATCCACTGACTGTCTTACAGGAATCAGAAATAGGTGACTTGTGTGATACTGAGGCTGGAGATAATAAGGACAGAGAGAGACATGAGGAGCTCCTCCATGATGGAGGGGGTCTGGATGTGGCTGGAATATCACACACATTACACACATTATCTGGTATAATAACAGAGGTAAATGTATACTTCTATATACAGGGAGCTGCAGACATATTACTGGATGTAAACACACATCATAATTATCTCCATATATCAGATGACAGGAAAACTGTATCCATGTCAGATAGAGACCAGAATCATCCAGAAACACCAGAGAGATTTAAGGATTATCGTCAGGTGTTAAGCAGTCGGAGTTTCTCCTCAGGGAGACATTACTGGGAAGTGGATGTCGGGGGATCAGATTGGTGGAGAGTCGGAATGTGTTACCCCAGTATAGACAGGAGAGAAGGGCAGTCCGGGATTGGAAGGAATAACAAGTCCTGGGGTTTGTACAGGTATAATGATCAGTATGTGAAGATACATGACAGTAAAGAGATCCCCTTACCCCCCAATATCTCCAGTAACAGAGTCAGAATATTTCTGGATTATGAGGCCGGGCGGATCTCATTTTATGATTTGTGTGACCCGATCCGACACCTCCACACCTTCACCACCACCTTCACTGAGCCCCTCTATGCTGGGATAAGTGTAGGGAGAGGTTATATAAAGATATGTGGGGGGAATGAGAAGGGGAAGGAGTCCTAAGCACTTGGTGGGTGTAATACAATGAGGTTAGCACTGGAGTGGAGGGATTTTGGCACATCACATTACTTGGATAAACAATTGTTTTGGCTTCACTAATGAACTTCCATTCATATGGCTTCATACTTAAAGTGGAAGTAAACCCCCCTATCCTTTTCAGCCAAGGAAGCTGCCATCTTTGCCTCTGTTTAATCTTCAACTGCCACGGTGCTGCACATGTGATCCGTTATGACACCAGCCATTGGATGGTTTGACTGTTTGGTTGAGAGCACAGCCAATGTGCAGTTAGCATTCCCGGCATGCCTTTTTTTTTTTTTAAACTGTTAAATCGATGGGTTTACTTCCGCTTTAAAGGGATTTGCACTTATTTCTTGCTCTGAGTTCTAATGCAATTGTTCTCAATTTTTATAATTACTATGATAATTGTAATGTTTTTATACTTACTTAGTTTCAGTGTTTTAGAGGGATAGAGGACCTCGTATATGTTATTAGTCCCCCAGGGTTTTCTATGAGACTTCTCCATCGCTCCCTCTCAGATCACTGTGGTTGGCTGGAATAACTCTAATTATAGCGAGGGGTGGGGATACACCAATACCAATTCTTTGCGGTGCAATTTGTGTACATACAAAATTAATGGGTGCAAATCGCAGTGCAAAAAATGTGGTGCGGATCCTGTGCGAATTGCATGCAGTTTGCCACACTGCTCCTGTGTAAACCCAGGCTGAAATCACTATGACAAGCTTGGGTTCACACAGGAGCGGTGGGGAAACTGCATGCGATTTGGACAGAAATTGCACCACATTCCAGTTCAAATTGCATGAGATTCTTTGCAGTGCGATTTGTGCCCATTAATTTTCCATAGATGCAATACTCACCACAAATTATCGGTTCTTGTTATCAGCGAGTAGTTGACCGAAAGTATCGGTACTCGCCGGCATTGGTGCATCCCTAGTGAGGGGGATGTGATCTATATATCTATCGTGGAGAGGGAATAGAGCCCCTGTCAGATTTGTATTGCTGTCTCTGTCCCATTTAGAGAGATCCCCCCTCTCTATTTGTCCTGGTGAATGTTATCACCCAAATTGGAATAGAGGGGAAATCCTCCAATGGGGACACTGGTTCTGGTGACAACCAGGGATTTCCTCGCTTTGGAGGGATTTCCTGTCACTGCCTGTTTTGGTTATTGGAGAGGAAGTGAAGGAAAATCTCCCCAATGGAAAACAGATGGTAATAAAATACTAACAGAGGTTATAACCCTCCCTTACTCTCTCCAAAATGAACAAAAGGTTTTGTCTTTAGTTCTACTTTAATTTTCCAATCAGGAAGTCACCATGTTATATCAACAATTTCCCTTCCCCCGATGTTCCTCTCCTCCTCCTCATGGTGGCGCTATGTGCAGCCATGATCAGACATAGAGGGTGGAGATGATCCATCTGTACAGAGAATGCAGTGCGGTCATTGTGATGGGATAGGATGTGGTCATCTCTACATCCAGGAGAGGCCACATGACCCCATGTGGGGGGAGGGGACTGGGAAGAATAAAAGTGAGGTCTAGTAGATGGTGGGGAGTGATGGGCTCCGTCTGTACTGGGAGGACTCCTGGAGATCGGGGGAGGGGAGAGGGGTGAAGGGTGACAATAGAGCAGGTTGGGGGAGGGGCAGAGCAAGAGGAGCGGTATAACTGGTCTGTGTGTACAGAGCAGCATAGAGCTCTCCCCTTCCCCAGGATGTACAGGACATAAAAAGGAGACACATACTGCTAATATGTCATCACACACTAACCTGTCTGCATCCTACACAATTGTATTATAAAAATCTGTATGGAAGTATGGTGGCCACCATTGATAACTACTTCTAAAGAATACTAGTTCCCTGGCTTCTGTACTTTCTATGTCAGTAACCCGGAACAAGTATTCAGACTCAGAGATCTGACTTAACTCTGATCAACTGATCTGCATGATTGTTCCAGGTCAGTGTCCCCAAATAATGAGTCCCCAGACAGCCAGGTGAATAGCATTTTCAGAAGACATCCAGCAATGGCCTGTCCATATTCCCCTCAGTACAGGTGTAATGGAAGTCACAGCCGGGGAATTTCTTGTTGCATTGTTTATTTTCATTTCACCTGAATACAAAATGCTGAATGATAATCTATAATGTCTTTTGGTTGATTTATTCATTTTTTTTGAATATTTACAAATTTATAAACTGATCTTTTATGTCACTTTTCTTATTACTTGTATGAAATTTTCACATTAGAAATAAACATTTAATACAGATCTCTTCCATGACATTGTGTTACAGAGAATTCTGGGCTTTCCAATAAGACAGCCCAGCACTAGCTGGTCACTTGTGGACTGTCTCCCTCCAATTGATCCCCCATACAGAGACAAGGGGGGGACAGACAGGTAGAGGGGTGTCCTTCCTCTGACCCCTCCCATCTGTGGTCTGAATAGCAGAAAATCAAATTACAATCTTCACAGGACAGAGAAGAATGGGTTAGTTGGAGAATTGACTCATCCGTGTCACCTGCTGGCTGCACTGGACAAATATAAATTATTAACATATCACAATATTTCTTATTGGTCTAAATAAAAACATGTTATAAAGCAATAATTTATAGTCCTAAACATTATAATAGAACAAAGAACATCTGTACAACGATACTACATTCCCTCCAAGTGTGATTCATATATGGAGGACATTGGTGGAATAAGAGAGCCCATAGGTAGTACATTGTCCCCACCAGCCCGGATTATAACTTTCTTTGTCTCCATCCTGTTATGTGTGGAGTCCCCGGTGTTCTTCCAGTGTTAGCGTCTGTATAAGAGCTGAGATATAACATCAGGAGCTCCATGTACTCTGTGTTCTCCTCCCGAATTCCTGAGACAGGAAAGGGGAATGTTTTCCTACAGGAAATATTATCATCAGAAGTCTCCCATCCCCTCCACTGCTACAACTTCCAAGGATACAAGGGTTTTCCATTTGTAAAATGTTTTAAACATGAACAAGTTGTTGGTTCTGCAGACTTGACCAATGGTACAAGTTTGGTCTACATACGTTCCTCTCGCTCCTTCTTTGAGGCCCTTAGTGTTATAAATGTTTTCAATTGTATGAGGCCCCATAATAGGTTACCCTTCCATATGTCATATTACAGCTGAAAACTTCAGTAAATGTTTTATGTAGATACCGGGGGAAGAGGGAAGAGGAATACTATAGAGTGGAACAGTGGCGGCTGGTGAAGTGTTAGGATGGGGGGGCGCAAGACCCCGCCCACTTCTCATAAGCCACACCCCTTATATAATCCACATCATACACCGGGCTCTGCACATCATATACCAGGCTGCACATTATACACAGGGCTCTGCACATCATGTACCAGGCTCTGCACATCATATACCAGGCTGCACATCATATACCAGGCTGCACATTATACACCAGGCTGCACATTATACACCAGGCTGCACATTATACACAGGGCTCTGCACATCATATACCAGGCTGCACATTATACACAGGGCTCTGCACATCATATACCAGGCTGCACATTATACACAGGGCTCTGCATATCATATACCAGGCTGCACATTATACACAGGGCTCTGCATATCATATACAAGGCTGCACATTATACATAGGGCTCTGCACATCATGTACCAGGCTCTGCACATCATCTACCAGGCTGCACATTATACACCGGGCTGTGCACATCATCTACCAGGCTGCACATTATACACCGGGCTCTGCACATCATACACCAGGCTGCACATTATACACCGGGCTCTGCACATCATACACAGGGCTCTGCACATCATATACCAGGCTGCACATTATACACCTTGGGCTCTGCACATCATTTACCAGGCTGCACATTATACACCAGGCTCTGCACATCATATACCAGGCTGCACATTATACACAGGGCTCTGCATATGATACACCAGGCTACACATTATACACAGGGCTCTGCACATCATATACCAGGCAGCACATTATACACATGGCTCTGCACATCATATACCAGGCTGCACATTATACACAGGGCTCTGCATATCATATACAAGGCTGTAAATGATAAGAAATAAAGTTGTTGACCGGGGGGGTGCCGATATCCTCCGAAAATAAGAAATAAGCATAACTAACATATCCCTTGGGGGTCCTTCATCACACTTGCCTGGGCTTACAGTACTGATCTGCAGAACAGCATTCACATGTCACTATATGAGCACTGTTCTGCACCAAGCTGCCTCAGAAGAAACCACAATCAGTGCCATCCCCAGGGGGGATGTACAAAAGTCAGGTTAATATATATATATATATATATATATATATATATATATATATATATATATATATATATATATATATATTAACCTACTATTATAATAATAATTATATATATATATTATTATTATAATAATTATTATAATAGTAGGTTAGTAATATATATATATATATATATATATATATATATATATATATATATATATATATATATATATATATATATATATATATATATATTATTTTTTTATAATAAAAATAACATTTATTGATCATAAAGTTGTTGAGCGGGGGGGATTGCGGGTGCCGCCGAGAGCCGAAATTAAATTAACATATAGATGTTGGGGGGGGGGGGAGTTGCATGTTTGATGGTATGGCATGATGATGTACAGGATTAATGTAAATGCTACTCAGTAAAAAAAAAAAAAGTATTGCAAGAAATGGGACAAGAACAGACTGCAAGCATGCTGCAAAAGCATTACAAATGCATGTATGCAGCTAAATGCAGCTCCAGATTACCAAGGTGTATTCAGCTGGGTGTATGGGCCCAGAACATATGATACAACTGCCTACGCTGCATGGCCTCCCTGATCCTGCAAAGCCTGCGGAAGGATCCTCGTATTCTTCGGATCAAGGAGAAGGACAGAGATTAGAGTATTATAACATACAATAAACAGCGCTATGGCAATATACTAATTCCAATAAAATTGATAAATAAAATGAAAATATATGTATAACGTGCTGCAGTAAAACCAATAAATGTGCATGCACTAAAACAACTATAGCTGTGTAAAATGATTATGCTATTGCATTTAAGACAAATAATACCCAACCTGTGTTACTAAGCACAAAGCAAAAAGAAAATTAAACAATCCTTGAAATTAAATCACCTCAACATAATACTCCTTAAAGTGATTCTAAACACAGAAGGTTTTTTTTATCTTAATGCATTCTATGCGACTCAAATGCATATACAGAACTTTCAATAACACTGTTAATCTATAGATCGAAAGGTTTGAGCAGGTCAGGCCAAGAATTGGGCTTGGTGTTTGACCACCAGTAGGGATGAGCTTGGTGTTCGATTCAAACTCATGTTCGAATCGAACATCGGCCGTTCGCCTGTTTGGCGAACCCAGAACTTTGTGGCCCATTCGCGCCAAATTCGTGTGACACGAACGGCCCCACAATGCACTGCGCCATCGCAGTGCATTGCTGGCTCATGATTGGCCAAGCATGCACTGTGACCCTGCATGCTTGGCCAATCGCAGCGCCAGCAGCGAGGAGAGCCCTAATTGGCCACAGGCAGGATGCCTGTGGCCAATTATAGCTCAGGGGAGTTAAGTATGCGCCCCACACTATATAAGGCCGCCAGCGCGGCGGCCTTGTGTAGTGTGTTGCGGCGGTCAGGGAAAGAGCAGGATAGGCAGGGACAGTGTCTTTGTGGCTTGCAAACCTAGCGCTGTTAAAGTTAAGTGTTCTGTAATACAGGCATTTCTGCAGCAGTTAAAGTGGGTGTTGTGTGCCTCCAGCACAGTATACACCTGAAGCTACCCTTTAATACTGGTGTTTTGTAATACAGGCATCTCTGCAGCAGTTAAAATGGGTGTTGTGTGCCTCCAGCACAGTATACACCTGAAGCTACCCTTTATTACTGGTGTTCTATAATACAGGAATCTGCAGCAGTTAAAGTGGGTGTTGTGTGCCTCCAGCACAGTATACACCTGAAGCTACCCCTTATTGCTGGTTTTCCCATCTCCCTGCAGGCCATTATTAAGTCTGGAAGGCCAACAAGGAGAGGCAGACAGTCACAAGCCAATAAAAGAGGGCAAGCAGGCTCTGTGTCTAGAGGCAACAGTGCTGGTTGTGGACGCGGTGCATCGTCATAAGCACGTGACCATGGGACGCGCTTGTCCTTATTTTCGGCAGCTGGACGCGTTGAGCCGCATCATGCCGAAGACTTGGTATAGTGGATGACCAAGCCCTCCTCATCCTCTCATCCTCTCTCACCCAGGCTCAGGGTACTGGCAAAGCAGCTGCCAACGTGTCCTCTTCCCTCGTCTCAATGTCATCAGTCACTCCTTCCCTAGACCCACCATGTCCTCCTGAGGATTCCCCCGAACTGTTTGACCACAGTGTTGGGTACATGCTCCAGCAGGATGCCCAGCGTTTTGAAGGCTCTGATGATGATAGCCAGCTAGAGGAAGGCAGTAGTGTGAGCGCAGAGAGAGGGGATGCTCAAAGACAGCAATCTGGCAGTCAGGTTCCACCAGCTGCAGCATACTGCTAGGTTTGCTCCAGTGATGAAGAGGGAGGGGATGATGAGGTCACTGACTCCACGTGCGTGCCTGAGAGGAGGGGGAGGAGGCACATCTCCAACGAGGCAGTATGCCTTCCGGGGGCCAGCTTAAGGGCAGCACACCGACTGAATCAAACCGCAGAGCTCCACTTGTGCAGGGCGCTGCCTCTGTGCATTATTCCAAAAGTTCTTTGGTATGGGCCTTTTTTAAGATGAGTGCAGCAGATCGCACCGCTGCTATTTGCAACATATGTCTCAAGCATATCTCGTGTGGCCAAAACATCAGCCGCTTGACCACATGCTTGACCAGACATATGTTGACCTGCCATGCAGCAAGCGTACCTTAAAGACCCACACCAAAGAACAAAGCGGACCTCTCCTTGCTCCTCAGCAGCTGGGATCTCCAACCCCACTATACCTTCAGTCCTCTCTGAAAGCTGCACTGAGAGGAATGAAGGTGTAGAATTAGGTGTGTCACAGCCAAGTACTTGCGGGCACTCTGCTAGCAGTACACCGACGTCCGATTGTACCAGGCAAATTTCCCTGCCCCAGCTGCTGGACCGTCGAAAGAAGTTCACTCCCAGCCATCCACATGCCCAGCGGTTGAATGCTAGCTTGGCTAAATTGCTAGCACTTCAACTGCTGCCTTTTCAGTTGGTAGACTCGGCCCCCTTCCGTGAGTTTGTGCAATGTGCGGTTCCTCAGTGGCAGGTTCCCAAACGCCACTTTTTCTCACGGAAGGCGATTCCGGCTCTCTACCGGCATGTGGAAGGCAATGTCCATGCCTCGCTGGACAGGGCAGTCAGCGGTGAGGTGCATATTACCGCTGACTCATGGTCCAGCAGGCATGGACAGGGGTGTTACCTATCTTTCATGGCCCATTGGGTCACTCTTTTGGCAGCTTGGAAGGATGCAGGACAAGGTGCAATAGTGTTGGAGGTTGTTCTGCCACCACGCCTCCAAAATGCTACTACTGGTTGTGACACACCTCTCTCCTCCACCCCCTTCACTTCTTCTTCCTCCATGGCCTCTTCGAGTGCTCTGTCCTCGGAACCAGCGGTGCTCCGTAGGCGTTCAAGGGGCTATGAAAGTACGCAGGCAAAAAGGTGCCATGCCGTGCTTGCGCTGGTGTGTTTGGGGGACAGGAGCCCCACTGGGGCAGAGGTTCTGTCAGCTCTGCAGGGGCAGGCCGAGAGGTGGTTGATGCCACGCCAGCTTAAGCCAGGAATGGTGGTTTGCGACAATGGCACCAACCTCCTCTCTGCCCTGCGACAGGGACAACTGACCCATGTGCCCTGTGTGGCTCACATCCTTAACCTGGTGGTGCAGCGGTTCTTGGGCAGGTACCCAGGCTTACAGGATGTCCTGAGGCAGGCCAGGAAAGTCTGTGTGCATTTCCGCCGATCATATAATGCCAGTGCTCAGCTGGCTGAGCTGCAAAAGGAGTTGAACCTGCCCAAGAACCGCCTTTTATGTGACATGCCCACCAGGTGGAACTCACTGTTAGCCATGCTGCAGCCGCTGCACATGCAGCAGAGGGCCATCAATGAGTACCTGTGCGACTACGGCACCAGGACAGGGCAGGGTCAGGGGTGCTCGTTTTTTTTTCACCACGCCAGTGGGGCATGATCAGGGATGCATGCACTGTCCTGTCACCATTTGAGGAGACCACGAGGATGGTGAGCAGTGACAGTGCATGCATCAGTGACACTGTACCTCTTGTCCAACCGTTGGAGCATACGCTGCGTGGAATAATGGACAGGGCACTTGAGGCAGAACAGAGGCAGGAAGAGGAGGACTTCCTTGCCTCTCAAGGCCCACTTTACCCAGACAGTGTTCCTTCTGTCCCACACATCACACAAGAGGAGGAGGAGAAGGATTGTGTCAGCATGGAGGGGGAGCCTGGCACACAGCATCAGCAGCAGCAGTCTTTTAGGGATGATTTACAGTCCCAAGAAACCAGTGGACTTGTACGTGGCTGGGAGGAGGTGGCTGCGGATCATGTCATCCTTAGTGACCCAGAGGACTCCGGACCGAATGCCTCAGCTAACCTACGCTGCATGGCCTCCCTGATCCTGCAAAGCCTGCGGAAGGATCCTCGTATTCTTCGGATCAAGGAGAAGGACCATTACTGACTGGCCACTATGCTTGATCCACGGTACAAGGGTAAGGTTGCGGACCTTATCTTGCCATCGCAGAGGATGAGACATCTCCGGGAGGCCTTGCAGAAAGGTCTGTGCAACGCGTTCCCAGAGACTGGGAGGTTACAAACTCCTGGACAACGAGTTGCTGAGGCTTCGGTCAGTAACAGAAGGAGCGGTGGAGAAGGTGGCCATCTGACCGATGCGTTCAGAAAATGTTTTAGTCCGCAGCCCCAAGGTATGATCGGTTCCAGCAACCATCGCCAGCGTCTGATTTACATGGTGCAGGAATACCTAGGGGCAAGGTCAGACTTGGACACCTTTCCCACCGAAAATCCTCTGGCTTACTGGGTCTTGAGGATGGATCACTGGCCAGAGCTTGCACAGTATGCAATTGAGCTACTGGCCTGTCCTGCATCCAGCATTCTTTCGGAACGCACATTCAGTGCTGCTGGAGGCTTTGTCACCGATCACAGGGTGCGCCTGTCCACCGACTCGGTTGATCGACTTACCTTCATAAAGATGAATCAGTCTTGGATCACCACCAGATACCAAGCACCTGAAGCTGATGTAACTGAATAATTTATTTTGAAATGTCACATTCCTTCAAGACTGCCTATGCTGATGCTGAGTGACTGTCCTGTTATGTTGACTGACTATCCTCTTCCTCCTCAATGATCCTGCTGATAGCTTGGAAGAACATTTTTGTTTCTGGGTGCCGCCACCAGTGGCTAAGGCCCAATTTTTCAGCCCCTGTTGAACAGGGGCATGTAATTACAATTTTTTATGCAATGCTTTGCAGCAGGGCTCATTCCTGCACTCTAACTAGAGTATCTGGGAGAGGTTGCAGTGTCGTGGCACCAGTGCCTAAGGCCCAATTTTTCAGCCCCTGTTTAACAGGGGCATGTAATTACAATTTTTGATGCAATGCTTTGCAGCAGGGCTCATTCCTGCACTCCAACTAGAGTATCTGGGAGAGGTTGCAGTGTTGTGGCACCAGTGCCTAAGGCCCAATTTTTCAGCCCATTTGTTTAACAGGTGCATGTAATTACAATTCTTGATATAATATTTCAAAGCAGGGCCCATTCCAGCGCCCACCTAGAGTAACTGAGGACTTAGTGTTGTGGCCCCAGCACCACCACCACCAAAGGCCCAATTTTTCTTCCACTGTTCAACGATGGCATGCAATTACATTTCTTGATATAATGGTTCACAGCAGGGCGCTCCAGCGCCCACCAAGAGTCACTTTGAGGGCTTACAGTGTTAACTTGTGGCAACACCAACACCTTAGGGACAAATTTCTGCAGAGCATATAGGGCAGGCCCCTACTTTCAAACATCCAACTTACAAACGTCTCCTACTTGCAAACGGAAGTGAGATGAAAAAAGACGGACGGCCCAAAAAATTATACAGGGGTTATAACCCTTCCCTAGGTTTTCCAAAAAGCTTAAAAATTGATTTTTTGACTGGAGCTACACTTTAAAAATTTACCAGTTCAAAATTACAAACAGATTCTACTTAACACAACAAACCTACACAGTCCCTGTCTTATTTGCACTGCTTGTATACTGCTGCTCTGAGTATATAAAGCCTGGGGGCCCCACGCCTTTCCTTTTTTTAATTTGGGTATGGGGTTCCCCTTAATATCCGTACAAGACCCAAAGGGGCTGGTAATGAGCAGGGGGGGCTACCCATGCCATTTTTCTCAATGATTTTCATCCATATTGCCAGAACCAGACATTACATTAAAACCGCAAGCAGTTTTAAATGACTTTTTTTCCGTTAAATGTAATTTTGTGCAGGGACTGTTCTAAACACGGGAAACACGTGCCACTTCACAGGCATACTATAGACACCCCACAGGCACGATATTTCAAGGAATATTTCACATTTTTTTCACTTTAATTGTCATTAAAATCAGTGCTCACGAAAAAACTGTAGTTTTTTTTTTTTAAAAAGACAAGCATTGCTAAAGATGGCGCCCGGACCCAGCATGACATCCCCGCTCATGACATCAGCCCTGGGATCTCGGCTTCTTCTCATGAGGATGGTGAGTGCTCATCACACCACACCGTCAGACCTTGAAGATAGCCTGCCATTAATGTATGAGAAAATAGCAGGGACATTTCAGACGGAGCTGCACAAAGCTACCAACACATTATCCTTAGAGATCACTTCTCTAAGACCAAACATGATGAGCTTGCATTAGCTCACGCCGACCTCCGCAAGGATTATGAATCCCTGGCTGAAAATTTCCAACTGGTACAATCGCAGGTCGAGGACCTCGATAACCGAAATCGCAGGAACAATTTGAGACTGGGTGGCATCCCTGAAACGGTTACCGACCTCCCTGCAGCCGCCAACAAAATATTTCAAACACTCCTTCCCTCTGCACCACTTTCAGCCTTTGTCTGTGACAGAATTCACAGAGCTCTTCGCCCCAAACCCCCTGCAGAGAAACCAAGAGATATTATACTTTGTCTAAAGGACTACCTCACAAAGGAAGATATCTTGCGCGGCGCAAGAAATTCTGCAGCCATTGAATTGGAAGGTGTTAAAATACAAATTTACCCTGACATTTCTCAAGCCACGTTGGATCGTAGGCGTAAGATGAAAGAGGTCACATCTGTTCTCCAATCAGCCCATATCCGTTACTAGGGATGAGCCGAACACCCCCGGGTTCGGTTCGCACCAGA